>PVIU01033279.1:0-12551 GCA_004026605.1 Ondatra zibethicus
GAAACTCTGCTCCAGTGACTGCCCATGCCATTGCTCCAGCACCATGCCTGCCCATGTGCCGCCACACTCCCCACCATGACTGGACTGACCCTCTGAAACTGTAAGCAAGCCCCCAGTTAGACACTTTCATTTATAAATTGCCTTGGTCAGGGTGTCCCTTCACAGCAATAGTTAGTAAAAACAGTCATTTACTCTTGCAGCTAATATTTATTGAGAGACCAAAAAACATCCAAAGACACTACAATGTTGCCTTTTACAAAATAACATAAATTACCTAATTAAGATGTATGTGTTGTAGAAACAAGGTATGGTTGTGCATAACTGTAATACCAACACTCAGCAGAGGGTGGCAAAAACATCACAAGTCCCTTTTTGAATTTTGTATTTCAGTGGTTTTTATCTGCTAGAGTGCAGGCCCTGGGGGCTGAACCTGCCTCTCTTTGTGTATTGTATACTTGTGGGTACACATTTATGTGCTTGTCTATGTGCGTAGAGACCAGAGGTCAACTATGGGAGCCATCCACCTTCTTGGATTTTGTTTGTTTCGTTGGTTAATTGGTTTGGTGATTTGAGACAGAGTCTGTCTGTGGTTGTCCTGGAACTTACTTTGTAAACCAAGCTGGCTTCGAACTCACAGAGATCTGCCACCTTCTGACTCCTTAGTGCTGAGATTAAAAGCATGCACCATAGCTGCCCAGCCCTCCTCCTCCTCCTCCTCCTCCTCCTTTTTTTGAGACAAGGTTCCAAATGGACTGAAACTCAGTGATTTGATTAGTCTGGTTGGTCAGTGAGTCCTAGAAATCCACCTATCTCTGTGCCCTAAGTGCTGGGATTATGAGTGAATGCCCTCTGCCTGACTTTATTTATGCATCTATCCATTTATCTATCTATTTGTTTATCTGCCCATTTATTTGTTTGTTTGTTTTGATTCTTTGAGATGGGATCTCTCTACACAGCCCCAGCTGTCCTGGAACTCACTATGTAGACCAGGCAGACCTCGAACGTACAGAGACTTGCCTGCTTCTATCTCTGCCTCCTGAGTGCTGACATTAGAGGCATGCGCCAGCACACCTGGCATAACTCTGCCTAACTTCTTGTGAGGGTTCTGGGGATCACATTGTCAGGCTGTGTGGCAAGCACTTTTGCAGCTGAGCTTTCTCTTTAGATCAGCCTACCTTTCTTTTAAAAATCCATTCTATTTTCTGTTTACTAATTTTAAGTTAGTATGTAAATAATGAGTTTCATCACCTTCATATATACATGCCACTATATTTCATTTTCATTCTTTCTCTCCTCACACTGTCCTCCTTTCTCCCAGTTAGTGTCTGCTGGTACTTTTTAAAATATGGGTTTCACTACCCTATTTCTCCTTGTATTAAGGAGGCTGCTTGTTCATTTCCTGGCTGCCCAGACTCCCAAAATAACCACACAAAAACTGTATTAAGTAAATCATTGCTTGGCCCATTAGCTCTAGTTTCTTATTGGCTAACTCTTACATATTAATTTAACCCATTTCTATTAATCTGTGTATCGCCGCATGGCAGTGGCTTACCTGGTAAAGTTCCATTTGTCATCTGTCTCTGGTGGGGCTACATGGCTTCTCTGACTCTGCCTTCTTCCCAGCATTCAGTTTAGTTTTCCTTGTCAAGCTAAGTTCTGCCCTGCTATAGGTCCAAAACAGTTTCTTTCTTCATTAAGGGTAATCACAGCATACAGAGGGGACTCTCACATGACCTCCTCCTCTCTTAAGGTCATTTCCTAACTTCTCATGGTCCCTTCTCTAATTTCCTGACCTTCACACCCATGCTTATATAAATATAAATGTGCTGCTACTTAATTTTAAATCTAGGTTTTATATGTGTCAGTGAAAACATGCAATATTTGTCTTCCCGAGTCCGACTTATTCCACTTAGTTATACTGGTCTCCAGTTTCATCCATTTTCCTGCAAATGCCATGATTTCATTTTTCTTTACTGAAGGATCATAAGATGTCAAACTCCACACAGGGAACCAAGGTCTATAATCTTTCAACAGAGAGAATTTGAGTTATCAAAGACCTTGATATTTCCTTAAAATAGTTTGGCATCCAACTTCAAGATTTTAGAGAATGAGGTGAGTGGTCTTCATTGTGTTATCTTTTGTGTATTTGACTCTGAACTGTGAAGGGGGCATATTTAAAAAATATTGCACAAACTGAAGTCCTCACTAGGCCCTAATAAATCAAAATGTTTGGAATTCTCATTATTCACAGATTCCCAAATGGACCTGGTACATAGATAATAATTGGAGAACTGCTGAGTTGGCAGGTTCTGAAGAGATTGGCTAAGATCCAAAAATTTCACTTCATTTACTTTGGCTGTTTGTGATAACCTTTCCCATCTCTCATCCCACCTCTGTGAACAAACTTGAACTTATTGCTCAGTCTTTTATTTGGCCAACTTTCTTTCTCTCCCTAGTGCCTTAGGTTCATTAGCAACTATTTCTAGTAAGTTATGTGAAGAGCTGAGTCACCCAGGTTCTATTGCCCATTCTACCATTCATTTTGGGATGTTATGCAGACTAGTTCCCCTCTTTGAACCTCAGATTTCTGCTGTGGGATAACGCTCTTGTATCCTGTAAAGATTTGTCACTTGCATTGGTTTAATAAAACACCAATAACCAGGCAGAAAGTATAGGCGGGGTGACCAGACTAGGAGAAATCTGGGAATAGGACAGGTTCAGTCTGCAGTCACCAACCAGAAGCAGAGGAAGCAAGATGAGAATGCATTCCTGAGAAAAGGAACCAAACCATGTGGCTAAACATAGGTAAGAATTATGGGTTAAGTTGTAAGAGCTAGTTAATAATAGGCCTGAGCTGATAGGCCAATCTGTTTATAATTAATATAAGCCTCTGTGTATTTTGTTGGGACTGAATGGCTGCAGTATTGGGCAGGACAGAAACTTCCATCTACAGATTTCTTATTTATAAAATGGAGTGTGGTACCAGATCATCATGTAAAAGCACTTCAAGTTTTAAAATCAGTGGCCTTCAGAATTATTCAAATTGTAACTATGAATGGTGGTACTCACTTGTAATCCCAATGCTTGGGGATGCTAAGGCAAGGAGAATGCCAAGAATGAGAGCGTGTGAGTTCCAGGACAGCCTGAGGTAAGAGTGAGACTGTTTCCCCAAACCCAAAAGGGAAAATTAAAAATAAACCCATTCTTCAATGTGGCATGAGATCCAGCAGTAGTAAATGCCCAGAGTGTTTATTGGAAGAGCACATCTGGCCTGAGGTATCCCAGTGGTAGAGGACTTGCTTAATGTGTGCAAGGTTGTGAGTTCAGTTCCTGGCGCTAGAGAAAAAGAGCAAAACAGAAAGAAATGGCAAGCACTCCATCATCTATTGGTGGATGAATTAAAAAAAATGGAGGAGGCTGGACATGGCAGTTCACATAAATAATCCCAGCAATCTGAGCGGCTGAGGTCAAAATACTACAAGTGTGATACCACCTTAGGCTGCATAGAGGTTTTGTTTTTTATTTTTGTATTGCTTTTTGAGATAGGGTCTCATGGAGCCCAGGATGGCCCTGAGCTACCTATATAGTCAAATATGATTTAGAACTTCTGCTCTTCTTGCCTCCACCTCCCAAGTGCTAGGACTCCAGGCACGTAATAGTTTATGCAGTGATAGAGGTCAGACATGCGCTTTCATGCACACCAGGTGAGCACTGTACCAGCTGAGCTACATCTACATGATCAGCCCTGATTTCATTTCTATGGAATCAATTCATCCTTAGAACATAAGTTCTTTATTGATTCTTTGGGAATTTCACATCATGTACCTCAATTTCGTTCATTTCCCAGTCCCCCCATTTCTGCCCCTCACCCTTGTGGCATCCCCTCAACAGAAAATAAAGTAAAATAAAACCAAACCAAACCAAACAAACAAACAAAAGCCTCCTTCCTCCTCTGTCTTCCTCTCCAACAGCTCTTCATTTGTCTTAGTGGCACTGGGAGCCACAGTGTGCCACACAGTAGACCTCTTGTACAATCAGCTTTACTTGCAATGTTCATTGAAGTGAGACATTGGTCTGGTTCAAGGGCTCTGGTCCCTGGTACACCATCATCACTGGATCCTCGCCGGAACTCCGCTCAGATATCCCACGGCTGCTTCAGGTCGTGGAGATCCTGCAGGTATTGTTCCACGGGACCAACCAGTCCCTTCGCACACTCTAGCAGGTCATAGAGGAGGTAGATGTTAGGGTGGGCCAACCCAAGGTCCTGGCTCTGGGTCTGAGTGGTAGCTGAGCTGGTCAGTCCAGGCTGTTGGGGCTGCCCCCTCAGGTGAGGGATGGGACCAGCTCGCCTGTGTGTGTGTGTGTGTGTGTGTGTGTGTGCGTGCACGTGTGCGCGCGTGTGTGGGTGCTTGCTCTCCCTTGCCCAAGAGGACACTGGGGCAAGATCTTCCATGAGGGTCAGAGCCAGTTCTCTTGCTACAATGTCCAGCGAGAGGCAGGGCCCGTTTTCCTAGGGACAGCCAAGGGAAGGGCTGGCTTAGCAGGACCCTCAGATTTCATCACACGTGATTCCTGTGGCCCTCTGTGATCACATGGGCCACAGACGTCAACAGAAACCCCAGCTACAGAAAGATGATAGGCCCAGACATGGCTCTTGGCAGCAGCTTGGGCTGTATGTCACCACAGCCCCTGTGGCAGCTCAGGTCACCCAGATCAGTATGGCCCAGTGGCAGCATGGCTCTCAGTACAACAATATGATCTCAGGTGGCTGACCAGTCCTCAAGCATCTTCATGACCCTCAGTGGTAACAGGAGCCATGGACATCAACTGAGCCCCTGACTACTGTAGGGACAAGGACCCAGAGACGGCCCTAGGCAGTGGCCTGGACCCAGTTGTCGCCATGGCCCCAGGTGGCAGCACAGGCCACCCAGACCAGAATGACCCTGGCAGCACCATGGCCCTTGGGCACCAGCATGGTCTTGGATGGCTGGCCAGACCCTTGGTGGCAATGGGAGCTATGGATGCCAACTCAGACCCTGGCTGCTATAGGGTCACAGACCCAGACATGGCCCACAGCAGCAACTTGGCCTAGATGACATCATGACTGAGGTCGGGGTGAAGGGGCAGCACAGGGCACTCAGATCAGTATGGTTCTGGTGGTGCCAGGGCCCTCGGATACCAACAAGGCCCCAGGTGGTGGTCCAGACCTCTGGCATCCACGTGGTCTTTGATGGTATCAGGAGCCAGGGACATTAATACAGACCCTGGCTGCAGGGGGCCAGGGACCCAGATGTGGTCCTCAGCTGCAGCCCTAGCTCAGATGTCACCATGGCCCCAGGTAGCAGCATAGGCTACTCAGATCTGTATGTCCCTGACTGCAGCATGTACCTCCGACACCAATATGATCTTACTTAACTGACCAGACCTAGCTCTGGGTGTCAGCCCCAATTTTTTTTAAGACAGCATCTTACTATGTAGCTCAATATGTTCTGAACTTTCAAAATTGATGCCTTAGCCTCCCAGAAAACTGGAATTACCAGTGCATACTACCATGCCCACCTCCTGCTGCTCCCGTTTAAAAACAAGGGAATCATGTCTTATGCTAGAAGAGGGCTAAAACTCCAAGGGTAGTATGTTTAGTGGAATCAAGCAATCAAAAAGAGACACAGTGCCTGTATTATTCCACTCATATGAACTATCTAGTCAAAAAGTATTAAAGTAGAAAGGCTCTTGTGAAGGACCGAAGAAAGGTGAGGAGAAATGAACATAAAATTTCACTTGTACAAGAGGAAAATGTCAAGAGATCTGCTGTCAACAGTATGATTATATTTAACACCAGTGACTTGTGTTCATAAAAACAGCTAAGATGGACAACTGAATGCGGTGATGCTATTTTTAAGTGCCCAGGTTCAAACTTGGAGCTTTACATGTGCTAAGCATACCCTCTACCCTCCCCTGTATCTCCAGCCGCTAGTGTTACGTGCTTTGTGTGTGTGTATGTGTGTGTGGTGTATGTTAGTATAAGCACATGTGTGCTAGAGTGTGCCTGTATAGACCAGGAGTTAATTTTTTCCTCCTACTCTGGCTTTCTGGGGCTCAAACTCAGGCAGTTTTATGTACTTAGCTATCTTGCCTCCACTGCACTATTTTTTAAAACTCCACAACATTAAGGGTTGTTCTGAACCCCATGCCAGAGTCATTCACCCAGAATTTTAAGGGTGGGGGTGTGTCAATGAGCATTTTAACAAGTTCCCCACATTTTTAAAACCTGTTTTCAATATTGACAGTCGCTAGCAAAAATGTATTTTAAATTCTGTCTTCATTTGCAATTAAGTTGATGTCATGATCTTTGATTTCCGTTTCCTTAAGACTATTATTTCTGCACATTTTGACTTCCTATGCTTAGAGAATGGAATCCGAAGTCACAATTTGCTGAGGCAGGAAGGGACCCAAAAGGTAAATGTGCTACACGAGAAGGTTATTCAGATCCTTTCGAAGCCGAGCAGCTGACTCTGGGACCCAAAGTTTGGGATTACCCAGGACTCTGCTATTCTCCATTAGAGTGAGTCATTGGAAGCTGGCTGTGTGTGTGCTTACAGAAATTACATTAAATTGTTCGCATTAGATACATCTCAGCCACTGATGCTGTCGGCAAGAAGCAGCGGTAAGAATATTAATGAGCGCTTTCTCCAGAATGAGAATGCGTAGCTTGTAAACAACCACAAAGGCGGCTGTTTTCATCGTCACAAACTAGGGAGCTGCTGAGAAGGAGCTCGTGTTATTTAAAGTCAGTGTCGGACAAGGCGGCGGAGTACCAGCTCACGCTTACTATGTGCCCGGCACAGGGTCCCATATTTTCCAAAGAGGATCCCGTCCATTTCTGAGCCTGGGCCTGTAGACAGGTATGACGGTCACCCTATCTTTGCCCATGGTAAATGAGGCTCAGCTGGCCTCAGTCTGAGAAAGCAGTGCTGGTTCTGAAAACCCAGTCTTTGACTTTTTAAAACTACAATTGACAAATTGTATTTTTTGACAAATAGAATTGCATCTATTTATGGTGTACAGTGACATAGTCATTTTTAAAGGCAATTTGGGAAGACAAAATCAAGCAAATAAGTATTTGTTACCACAACTATTTTATATTTTGTGGTAAAAATAACTGATATTTGCTCTCAGTGATGTTGAAATCTAGAGTACTAATTTACAAACTCTGCCCATTGCTCTGAAGTCATTTGTTTCTAGTATCTGTATCTTGTTTCGGCGACTGATCCATCTTGGGGTGCCACATCTGTCTCTCCCTGTCATATTGCTCCCTAGCTTTCTGACCTTACAGTCTAAGCTCCACCACAGCTCCGAAGGCTAGAAGCTTGCCTGTCTCTTTCCTGCCCCCACCCCCACCTCTCCATGCTCCTTCCTCTCTTGGATGCTTCTGCTTAAATGATTTATCAACTGGAGGACTTGTTGCCTCTGCGATTCTTCTCATACAGATGAACCGTCAGGACCATGGCTGGTGTGACCCTCTCCTCTCTACACACCATGCTTTTATCTCTGGCCTGGGCTTCTTATTGATTTTACCTCTGTTGCTATCACATCTTGACCTATTGTCATTTCTTACATTTTTACATGTGATTGAAGTTAATCACTTTTTGTTCAAATTGGGCTAAGTCATAGTCATTACATGTGAGGTGGGTTTTGTATTTCTTTTGAGACAAAGTCTCACTATGCAGCCCTGGCTGGCCTGGAACTTGATCAGGCTGGCCTCAAACTCACAGATCTGCCTGTCTCTATTTCCCAAGTTCTGGGATTAAAGGTGTGAGTCACTATGCCAAGCATGCTTAATGACAGCAGAAAATCTTCCCTAATAGAATCTTCTGGCCTGGAAGCTGCTTTCTACTCATAGATATGTAATGGTGACATTAGAAGAGACCTTTAGGATCATTTAGTTCAAGCTCTTTTATTTTATAGATGGGAAAAGTAAGAAACCAAAAAGACAAGAAGGATACCCACGGTCAAGGGAATATTAGTAGCAGAACATAGGTAAGAGTCTAAGGCTTCTAGCTTCCAATCTAATCATAGATTTAGAGAATGCTGGCAACCACCGCTTTTAGGACTGGAGACCAAATGGGAAGATCTTTCCAAAAGAAAATGCTATAGTCTATGATCTCTGAGAAGGCTATTAGAACTGGATGTCAACATTGTAGAGCCCAGAAGCAAACATCATGGGCCATAAAATCCAAAAATGGCTTACAGTATGTTGTTTTTGTTTCTTTGGGAAACAGATGTCAAACAATGTAGGAATGAAAGGGATTGCAATGAGACCTAAACTGTTGAAGAATAAAAGAGAAGGACAAACAGAGAATTAGGCATAGGAAGACTTCAACCTGCCTGCAGGGAGAGGGCAGAAAGATCAGGCAAGAAGAGCCTCAAACTGTGATGCAGTCAGAGAAGCCTGTGCTAGCCTGACAAGAAGCTCCAGTCCAAAGACAGCTTACAATCTGCTTCTGCGCTGGTAAAAACTAATGATGTCCTTTCATTTTTCACGGATCCAGCCCTTATCTCGAGATTCAGTGGGATGTAAACAGCCTCAGTTGGAAGGCTAAGGCAGATATAAAAGTGTTACAGTTGAAGGCTGTCACATACTTGAAGTCCTTGTGACAAGAATTCTTTTTAAAGGGACTGAGTAGCTGGTGCTACCACCCATAAGTCCTAAAATGTTTTTGAAATTATGCTAAACCTTCAATGGGCTGTAATGAAACAGAGAGATTACTGTAGATTTAGTTTTCTTTTTTCACTCTTTGGGGGCCTGTCACCCAGTTCCCAAATAAATACACAGAGACTTCTTCTTACTTATGAATGCCTGGCCTTAGCTTGGCTTGTTCCTAGCCAGCTTTTCTAACTTAAATTATCCTGTTTCTCTTTAACTACATTTTGTCTCTGGGCTTTTTACCTTTCTTTATTATATATATCTTTTTTTTCCTTCTTACTCTGTAGCTTGATGTGTAGCTGGGTGGCTGGCCCCTGGCCTCCTCCTCTCCTTCTCCTCTTCTTGCTCTTTGCTCTCTTCTCACTTGAGCCTAGATTTCTCCTCCTATTTATTCTCTCTGCCCACCAGCCCTGTCTATCCTTTCTCTTGCCTTGCTATTGGCCATTCAGCTCTTTATTAGACCAATCAGGTGTTTTAGACAGGCAAAGTAACACAGCTTCACAGAGTTAAACAAATGCAACTTAAAAGAATGCATCTTCGCATCATTAAACAAATATTCCACAGCATAAACAAATGTACCACATCTTAAACTAATATTCGACAACAAGATTTCTCCAAGTTATCCCTTTCAAGGGAGCTGAAGTTTGAGCTGTGGGCTAGAAGAGAAAGACGGGTTTGAATGAAAGGGAGCAAAAGAATGACATGGACCATTTTTCTACTTGTCCATTTTCACCAGGATGATGTGGCTGGTGGAACAGAGGAGGTACTCTGAGGTGAATATTCTGGGCATTTATTAAAGGTCTCTTGTGTGTTGAGACACATGCTAAATCCTGGTGCTATCCCAAATACCCAGTGCATTCTCTAGAAGTTCATACTTGTCTCATAATTGCAAAAGTTAGGACAGTGGAGCATTTCTTCCTAGCTGTAACCAGGGCACAAGTGTTTCAGAGAAGGGCAGTTGTGAGCAAATGTGAACCTGCCAGAGATTCTTACACACTGTGTTTGCAGCCAGTTGTGTCTTATAGTAGAGCAGGTCTCTTCAGTGATTTTTCTTCTTAGTGTGGAGTTCCAGGACGTGAAAGAGCTAAAACAAACTTGACGGGCAGAGTGGGAGTGCATGAACTACTTGATGTTTGACTATGTAATTTCTTTATATTTATATATAATTCCTTTAGTATATAATTATAGTCATTAAGAGAATGTATTGGTAGAAAGGAACTTGGATCACTGCATTAGAATTAAGCCAAAAGAATGAAAGGGAAAACACAGAAATAGATTCCCACAAATACCCCCAACTGATTTTCATGAAGATGCAAAGGCAAAATGGGCAATCTCGCACCACACATCAAACAACCTCAGGCTGAATCACGGACATCCCTGGAAATTGTCAAACTATAAAGAATTTAGGGAAAAAAAGATAAGAAATTCTTTTGAATCTCAGGTTTGGTAAAACTTTTTAGATTTAGCCCAAAAGTATGGGCCGTAAAAGGGAAAATGGACAATGCGGGCCTGGTCAAACATTGGAAAACTTTTGGTCTACGAAAGCTCAAATGAATAAAATGAAAAGACATGCTTTGGATGTGAAACAAAGCACATAGGTGACAAACATGTTTCAAAATGGAACATTAACTAATCCAACTGGGGAGCCAGTGAGAGGGTTCAGTTGATCTTTGCCACCAAGATTGACAACCTGAGTTCAGTCTCAGGATCCACATGATTGAAGGAGAGAACAAACTTCCATAATTTCGTCTCTGATCTCCTCATGCATGCACAACACTCGAACACCCAAATACACATGTGAAAGAGTGTGCACGCACATGTGCACACACACATGCACAGAAGTATTTGACAGATAAATAATAAATTAATATTTTAAAATTAAAAATCCAGTTAGAAAATGGGTATATTTTCATGTGCTTTTTCCATGACTGTATATTTGCTTTGGCAAAATTTTTGCAGTTCCAGAACTCAGGAGGTTGGAGGAGCATGAGTTCAAGGTTATAAGTTTGTACCCATCCTGGGATACTGGAGACTCTGTATTTGTGATACTTATTAGATGTTCAAGAGTGGTAAGAAGCATATAGATGTGGTAACAGAAGGCAGATTATTCAGGGCCTACTGATCCATACAAGAGGGTCAAGATTCATTCTAAACCCATTGCAAGGCCATTGGAGAGGGTCAAATGTACTGATTTGTAGTTTAGTAAATCATTTTAGTTGATGTATGGGAAGCCAAGAGTGGGAACTGGGAGACCAGCAAAGAGATCACGGTAGTAGACTAACATTTCTTTAGCTGTTGGTATCACAACAGTAAGGAATTCTGGAGCTTAGATAGGAAGTGAGTGAAGATGGAGAGACATGAGTGAATACAGAATGTATTTTGGAGGTAGAACAGAAACTCATAGGTAGACATATGACTGTGGAATTCTTAGTCCAGAGAATTTTCTCAAATGGAGTCAACTCTACACACACACACACACACACACACACACACACACACACACACAGTGAGAGACAGACAGGCACATGCACCCCACATAGAGAGAGAGACACCCCCCCACATAGACACACACACACACATAAAGAGAGAGGGAGACAGACACACAACTCCCCCCCACCATGAAGCTATTCATTTTTATTATTGATTTTATTGAACTCTACATTTTTCTCTTCTCCCCTCTCTGCTTCTCCCCTCCCCTTTAACCCTCTCCCATGGTCCCCATGGTCCCAATTTACTCAGGAGATCTTGTATTTTTCTACTTCCCATGTAGATTAGATCTATGTAAGTCTCTCTTAGTGTCTGCATTGTTGTCTAAGTTCTCTGGAACTGTGGTTTGTAGGCTGGCTTTCTTTGCTTTATGTTTAAAAACCACTTATGAGTGAGTACATGTAATAATTGTCTTTCTGTGTCTGGGTTACCTCACTCAAAATAATGTTTTCTAGCTCCATCCTTTTTCCTGCAAATTCAAGCTGTTGTTATTTTTTTTATGCTGTGTAGTACTCCATTGTGTAAATGTATCACATTTTCCTTATCCATTCTTCGTTCGAGGGGCATTTAGGTTGTTTCCAGGTTCTGGCTATGACAAACAATACTCCTATGAACATAGTTGAGCACATGTCCTTGTGGCACGGCTGAGCAAAAGTGGTATTGCTGGGTCTTAAGGAAGGTTGTTTCCTAATTTTCTGAGAAATCGCCACACTAACATCCAAAGAAGCTGTGCCAGCTTGCACTCACACCAGCAATGCAGAAGTGTTCCCTTTACCCCACAAGCTTTCCAGCATAAGGTGTCATCAGTATTTTTGATTTTGTCCATTCTCACAGGTGTAAATGGAATCTCAGACTTGTTTTGATTTGCATTTCTCTGATGACTAAGGATGTTGAGCATTTCTTTAAGTGTCTTTCAGCCATTTTAGATTCTTCTGTTGAGAGTTCTCTGTTTAGGTCTGTACTCCATTTTTTTTAGTGGATTATGTGTTCTTCTGTTGACCAATTTCTTGAGTTTTTTTATATATTTTGGACATCAGACCTCTGTCTGATGTGGGGTTAGTGAAGATCTTTTCCCATTCTATAGGCGTTCGATTTGTCTTGTTCACCATGTCCTTTGCTTTACAGAAGCTTTTCAGTTTCAGGAAGTCCCATTTATTAATTGTTTCTCTCAGTGTCTGTGCTGCTGGGGTCATATTTAGGAAGTGGTCTCCTGTGCCAATGCTTTCAAGCATACTTCCCACTTTCTCTTCTATGAGGTTCAGTGTGGCTGGCTTTATATTGAGATCTTTGATCCATTTGGACTTGAGTTTTGTGCATGGTAATAGATATGGGTCTATTTTCATTCTTCTACATGTTGATA
>PVIU01033280.1:0-12553 GCA_004026605.1 Ondatra zibethicus
AGAGTCTGTGACCTTGGACCCCACCCACAAGCCTCCCTGCCTCCCACTTGAAGAGGGATGCAGGATCCAATAAATATGACAATACGAAACCTGTCACTTGGCCACAGTCTTTTTGAGAAGTTGGTGGACAAGGCAGTTGTGATTAAAATAAGATACTCTCCCCAAAGGGAAAACACGCAGCCCTGATGATTCTGCCAACCATTCGGTCTGTTCTGTTTTAAAACAGGACAGGAACTCACTCCACAATTCTGGCTGGCCTGAAACCCACCATGAGAAGCAAGCTGAACTCAGACTTGCAGTAATCCTCTTCCTTCTGTCCCCAAGTCCCAGGGTTACAGGTGTGAGCCACCACACCTTTACACTGGAGAAGTCTATCAAATACTCAAAGAAAAATAGACACCAGTTTTGTGCAGCTCCTCCAGTACACAAGGATATCTTCCGGTTCATCATTCTACAAGGCCACTAGTGTACCAAACAGGGTCAACTCAGCACTGAAAGGAAAATCATCAACTAATATCTCTCCTGAACTCAGACAAAAAGCACCTAATTAGACACCCACTATTTGGAAGTCCCCTGAGGAGAAGCTGGTGGTAGATTAGCAAGCAGTAAGCAGCAGCACCTTCCTAGCATCTTGGTGTCTAGGAATCAGAGCCACTAGAAACAGCCCCTAGGCAAGGAGGACGACTGAGGAAACACCGAGGAAGCTGGAGAAACCCAGCACTGAACCCACCTGTCATGGCACGAAAAGGAAGGCATGGTGGAGGAAAACCCACAAAGGGGAAGAAGCAGAGGGAAAAGGCAGCCTGGGCTTAGCAGATCCGAGGGCACTCTGTGGAGTTCTCCAGCTAAAGCCTGACTCTGTACGTTGCTGACCCCCAAGCTTGCTGCTCTGGAAATATGCCCCTATGGGTTTCTTTTCTTCAGAGCCCACAGTAGGTATAGCCATACCGCCCTATGGTCCATGTCTGGGTCTGACTGATCATCCCTGAAGCTCCCTAAATGCAGCAGGATTCAAATAAGAGAAGCAGGATGGGGAGGGGGCACACCTTGCTTTTCAGGCTGCAAGCTCAGCTTTGCTGAGGAAGAGGACTGAGATCTAGGAGTCTTTTTTTGTATTTTGGGTTTTTTTATTTTGTTTTATTGGCTTTGTTTCGTGGGGTTGTTTGTTTGTTTGTTTGGTTGGTTGGTTTTTTAAGACAGGGTTTCTCTATGTAATCCTGACTGTCCAGGAACTTGCTTTGTAGTCTAGGCTGGCCTTGAACTCACAGAGATCTGCTTGCCTCTGCCTTTAGCTCTGGGACTACAAGCGTGCACCACCAGGCCTGGCTGACAGAGGTCTGGGGATCTGATGAACGGTTCAGCTCAAGGCCGTGCACACTCAAGCTGGGATCATATCAAGCCAACCTGTCCGGCTCCAAGTAAACTGCAGCCCAGCAAGCTTGGGCTTGTGCTGCCTTCTAGGTACCAAGGAAAGAAACAAAACTGTTGCAGACCACTCCCTGACACTACAGCGAGCGACGCACAAAAGGAAAGTGGGGACTGTCCCCTAGCCATCGGTCTCAACACAGGGTATGAGTAAGACATGGAAAGAACCACAGGTTGACAGAGGTATGAACACAGGGCAGGCATGTGCCAGGAGTTGTCCCTGCATGGAGGCCCAGAGACGCCACTGCATGAAACAGTGAATTAAAGGTTGGATTTCACTCGAGACCCCAAGATGCTGGAGATGCCAGAGTCATGGGACACCTACCAAGGAGAACTGCTAACAGGGAGTGGAACCAGCCCAAGAGATATAAATAAGTTAACAAAGCTGAAAGGAGTTGGAGATCTGAAGGGCGCTTTGTCATCAGACGTGGAGATGGAGAGTTTAGAGTTAGCCCGACTGGTTTTCAGTCTTTCTTTTGCCCAGTATTTCCTTACTGTTCTCCCTTGCCTCCCTTTTGGAGTGGTAATGTATATTCCAGGCTATTGTTTTCTAGAAGTAAAGTGATTTGCTTTTTTAATTTTGATTTTACAGGGGACTACAGTTAAGAGATTGCCATGAGTCTCAGAAGAGACTTTGGACTTTTAAACAAGTTTGAGAGTGTTATAGATTATGGGGACTTTTGAAGTTGGACTGAATGCATTTTTGTGTTATAATATGGCTACAAGCCTACGGGGGCCAGGAAGTGGAGTGTGGTGGTTTGAGTGAGAATGGCCCCATAGGCTCATATGTCTGCCTGTTTGGTCACCAGGGAGTGGAACTATTTAAAAGGATTAGAAGAATTGGTGGTGTGGCCTTTCTAGAGAAAGTGTGTCACTGGGGGTGGGCTCTGAGGTATCAAAAGGTCATTCCAGGCCCAGTGTCTCCCTCAGATCAGATGTAAGTCTTAGTGACTTCTCCAGCACCACACTTGCCTCCGCCTCGCTCCCTGCCACCTGCCATGATGATAATGGACTCAATCTTTGAAACAGTAAACAAGCCCCCAATTAACTGCTTTCTCTTATAAGACTTGCCTTGGTCATGGTGTTCACAGAACTAGAACAGTGACTAAGATTATATGCATACCACAAAATAAAAGAAATAGAAACAGTAAGGGTCAGAATATGTTGAAGGAGGAGCGAGCGGGCCTGATTTTTGTCCCAGCTGCCCCGCTAGCTTACACCCGAAATAACTACACAGAAACTGTATTCATTTAAACACTGCCTGGCCCATTAGTTCTAGCCTCTTATTGGCTAACTCTCACATCTTGATTCAACCCATTTTTTAATAATCTGTATGTCACCACGAAGTCGTGGCTTATCGGGAAAGATTCAGCATGTCTGACCTGGCAGCTCCGTGGTGGCTCTCTCTCTGCCCTTCTTCCCAGCATTCGGTTCTGTCTACTCTACCTACCTAAGTGCTGCCCTATCAAAAGGTCAAGGCAGTTTCTTTATTCAACCAATGAAAGCAACACATAGGTAGAAGGACCTCCTACACCAAGAATATGCTGGGAATTAGCCAGTATTTTCATATATTTGCAGGGTCAGGGAACCTGTTTCCAATAACCAGTTCCACATGGGTGGGACCCTCCTCTTTTCTAAGTAATTTATTTGATATGACTTTTAAGATAGTATGTCTTGGAGTAAACATCCCAGGATTCTGATTGAGCATGAGCTACCATTAACTGGAATGAGACTTTTTAAACATTCATTGTAGCAGAAACGGTTTTTTTATGACTAAAACATTCTCTGTCCATGCGTCTTAGTTAGGCTGCCTATTGCTGTAAAGAGACACTATGACACCAACTCTTATAAAGGAAAACATTTAATTGGGGTGACTCTCAGTTTAGAGGTTCAGTCCCTTATCAACATGGTGCCACATGGCAGCATGCAGGCAATTAAGATGCTAAAGAAGTAGCTGAGAGTCCTGCATCCTGACTCAAAGGCAACCAGAAGTGGCTTGTGCATACATGAGACCTCCAAGACCGCCTCTGCAGTGACACATGTTCTTCAACAAGACCACACCCACTCCAACAAGGACATATCTCCTAATAGTGCCACCTCCTTTGGGAACCATTTTATTTCAAACCATCGCACAAGGGCATGCTGATCAATTGTGACTAGTCTCTGTTACTTTAAAGGGACATTTGTTGGCCAAAAGACACTTAAGGAAATTTTCAACATCCTTAGCTATCGGAGAAGTGCTAATCAAAACGATTCTGAGATACCATCTTACACCAGTCAGAATGACTAAGATCAAAACCACCAATGATAGCTTATGCTGGAGAGGATGTAGGAGGGGAACACTCCTCCATTGTTGGTAGGAATGCAGACATGTACAACCGCTTTGGAAATTATTATGGCGGTTTCTCAGAAAATTGGGAAAAAAACCTATCTCAGGACCCAGCAATACCACTCTTGGGCATATATCCAAAGGATGCTCAATCATACTACAAGGACATTTGTTCAACTATGTTCATAGCAGCATTATTTGTAGTAGCCAGAACATGGAAACAACCTAGATGCCCCTCAATTGAAGAATGGATAAAGAAAATGCAGTACATTTACACAATGGGGTAATACTCGGCAGTAAAAAAAAAAAATGGCATCTTGAAATTTGCATGCAAATGGGTGGAACTAGAAACAACCATCCTGAGTGAGGTAACCAAGACCCAGAAAGACGAACATGGCATGTACTCACTCATGAGTGGATACTGGCTGTAAAGCAAAGGATAAGGAGCCTGTAGTTCATGAGCCCAGAGAAGCTAAGTAACAAGGTGAACCCTAAGAAAAACATATATAGATTCCCCTGAAAGGGGGAAATGGAAAAGATCTCCTGACAAAATTAGGAGCATGGGGGTGGGGAGGAGAAGGGAGGGTGAAAGGGGAAGAGGAGGAGAGAAGGGAATGGGGGAAGAGAACTTGAGGGAACAGGATAGTGGAGATGGAGGAAGGACAGAGATGAGAGGAAGAAAATGAGATATCTTGATTGAGGGAGCCAATGTGGGGTTAGCAAGAAACCTGCCACTAGAGAAATTCCCAGAAATACACAAGGATGACCCCAGCTAAGACCCTAAGCAATAGAGGAGAGGGTGCCTGCACTGGCCTTGCCTTGTAGTCAGATTGATGAATATCATAAATGTCACCAAAGAACCTTCATCCAGCAACTTATGGAAACTGAATGAGAGACCCGCAGTAGAACATTGGACTGAGCCCCCAAATGTTGTATTGAGGGGCTCGGGCTGTGTTCCCGGCGCCGGGCCCCTTGTTCTGTCCCGCCCGGCTCCCAGTGCGTACCCGAAATAATTACACGGAAACTGTATTCATTTAAATACTGCCTGGCCCATTAGCTCTAGCCCCTTATTGGCTAACTCTCACATATTATTTTAGCCCATCTCCATTAATGTGTATCGCCACTTGAGTTGTGGCTTACCAGCATGAGTCTAACCAGTGTCCATCTTGTGCTGGAGAAGCATGGCGTCTGCTCCACTGCCTTCTCTCTCACAGCATTCTGTTCTGTCTACTCCGCCCACCTAAGGGCTGTCCTACCAAAAGGCCAAGGCAGTTTTCTTTATTTAACCAATGAGGGCAATATACAAACAGAAGACCCTCCTACACCACCCAAAGTCCAGTTGAAGAGTGGGAGGAGTGAGACTATGAGCAAAGAGGTCAAGACCATGATGGGGACACCCACTGAAACAGTTTACCTGAGCTAATGGGAACTCACCAACTCCAGCCAGACAGAGAAGGAACTAGCATAGTATCAAACTAGACCCTCTGAATGTGGGTGGTGGTGTAGGAGTTTCTTCTGTCTATGTGTTGTTTTCATTGGTTAAATAAAGAAACTGCCTTGGCCTTTTGATAGGGCAGAACTTAGATAGGCAGAGAAAAGAAAGAAAGAAAGAAAAGAAAAGAAAAGAAAGAAAAGAAAAGCTTACCCTGGAAGGATTTCCTTCCACAGCCTACAAAGGGGACCCAGATACTACAAGTGGCTAAAGAGAACGCCTAGTGTGGAGTAGGAATTCTCTATCCTAGGTGGTGGGCATGGGATTCAACACCTTTCCCACTCCCTACAAGGCCAGGGATCCCTTTCTTCCTTCACATCACCCTGGATTCCTTCCTCTGATGCCTTCTTGGGGCTACTACTGGTTGCATCGATACAAGAAGCAAGGACAGTGAAAAGCTTCTCACCCACCACCCACTGCCAAGGTAACACAATAGCTGGAAGGGAAGGTGTGTGAACATGTGTGTGTGCATGCGTATGTGGGTATGTGTGAACTTGTGTGCATGAGTGTATATAAGTGTGGGCTTGTGGAGCTGCTTAAAAGTTGTGCAAGCGCTGGGCGGTGGTGACACACGCCTTTAATCCCAGCACTCGGGAGGCAGAGGCAAGCGGATATTTGTGAGTTCGAGACCAGCCTGGTCTACAAGAGCTAGTTCCAGGACAGGCTCTAAAGCCACTGAGAAATCCTGTCTCAAAAAACCAAAAAAAAAAAAAAAAAAAGTTGTGCAAGCAATTGTAAGTGGTCACTCCTACCAAGGTGAGCTGTCTTTGGGTCACCATAAACATGTTAAGTAACCCCTCATCCATGCTCCTGTAAATAACCCAAGAAACTCTTTGGCTCACCAAGGAAACCCTAGGTGCAATCATTTCTGGTGTATCTTTGGTGCCTTGCTTTGGGCTTGCTTATGGCTCCCCAGGAAACGTCCTTACACACTGGATTGACCTCCAGTGGCACAATGGCATTGGCATTGCTCTATAATCTGAGGTTTGCTATATGTGAGTAGAAAGCCAAAGCAAAACTTAGCCTTAAGTGATTAGGGATCAGTCATACAAACCTTCACAGAAAGAGCAGCTGCCTTGAGTCAGCATGGCATGGGAACTGAGTGGGTCATCTCATCACAGGCCTTGATTCATGTTTCTCTTGAACAACCCTCCATTGCCCTTGCCTTGTAAGGTCCCAGGCTGGCCCTCCATAGTATCTACACACACACAGACACACACACACTCCCCCTTTTTAGGAAGCCTATAAAAGGCTCCTGACAAACATTTAAGTAGTTACTAACATTAGGCAGCTGACTTGTGCATCCTCCTGCTGACCTCTCCCAGATGCCAGGCTCTGCTTTACCACAACCAAGAAAGGCCAGTGGTCCCTGGGGAAGAGGAAGATCTCTTCCAGCAGAGGAAGGATTGGACACTGCGGTCGGCTAGCATGAAATATGGGAAGAGGTTGAGAGAAGCAGTGGGACTATTAGGGAGGAGATATCTCTCTCTCTCTCTCTCTCTCTCTCTCTCTCTCTCTCTCTTCCTCCTTCTCTCTCCCTAGGAAGTAGGAAGTGGGAAAGATATAGTCATGAGGGATTCTTGGAAGCAAGCCATAAAACAGCAATTGCCCACTTCAGTTCATGCATTCCTAAAGCTTTAGACTCACTCTTGTCTGCACCCAGCTGCCCCTGGAACGTCACATGAAGCACTCGGAACTGCGGGCCTCTTGGTAAGTGGGGCACATCTGATTAACCACGAGAGAAGTCAAGGACTCCCAGAAGCCTCCAACACCAGTCTGAGCTCTCCTGGCAAGACGAGTCAGCCCTTGTGCTAGCTTTTTCTGGTGGTGACGAAAATAAGAGAATCGAGCTTGTGAGGATGGAAAGTTTGTTTGCTCGTAGTGTTTCAGAGGATTCGGCCATAGCTGTGGGGCCATATCGCCTTAGGTCTGTAGTGAGGTAGTATATCGTGATAGAAGAATGTGGTAGGGGAGGCCTATTCATCTCATGGTGGCTAAAAGAAACATGAAGGAGCCAGGGGCCTAATGTCCCCTTCAAGGGTATGTCCCCAGTAACAACTTCTTCCATCTGGTGCCTACTTCTTCAAGGTTCTAGAATATCCTACTAGTGACACCGGCTGGGGACCAGGTTCTTAACACCCTGGCTTTGGGGACACATTTCACACCCCAACCATAGCAACACCGAAAGGCTCTCCATTAGTCTGCAGAAAGTTGAGCAACCAACAAACCTCAAAGTGAACATAGAGGGTTGGACCCGGAACATGTAGTGGGCTCAGATCTGTCTTAGGAGCCTTCAAGCCTTGCAGGAATATTGACAGCAAGCTCCAGATTCACCTCTATCATTACACCGTTAAGGTTGCCTTCGGTCATTTTTTCACCCAGTATCTTCTCTTATTCCTGTTTCTCGGGGACCCTGCCTTATACCCATCGAGGCTGGGGGGAGCTGGTATAACAACATAATACTGGAAACTTTGCGTTCACTTTTCATAATGGGCTATCTCCAACACAAATGAAAACTATCTCCCATAGCCATTACGCAGCTCCCATAATGACCAATATATAGACAAATTCATTCGGTCACTGTATTATTTTGAATGGGATCTGTGATCTTACCGTTCAATATGTAAACAGTCTCTGTCACTAAAAGATAAAGGTCGACCATTAAAATTATAAACTCTGTAACATCACCCTGATAAGTCAGTCCAGGGTAGAGATGTATCTCAGTGGTACTGCATGCTTAGTATATGCAACAGCTTGGGTTTAGTGTCCAGGACCACCAAAAAAAAAATCAGTGCTATATTGTTTTATTTTTTGTGGATGGTGTACTGCTGTGCACCATAAGTGTGCCTGGTGTAGGAAGAGCCCAAAGGTGGGCATTAACCCCTCTGCAAGCATATAGATGCTGGGAATTGAACCTGGATCCTCTGAAAGAGCAGGCGGTGTTCTTAACCATTGAGACATCTCTCCCGCCTAGTGCTCACGTTTCAAACCATCTAATATACAATCAGCATTCTTGAGTTGCCTTGTAAAGTTATGCAGTTTTTCCCCTCTATTTTATTGCTCAGGAGTTTCATATATGCATGTAATGGGTTTTTGAATAAGTACACCCCCAATAGACTGCCCTAAAGCTTCCTCCTGTCCCACCACCAACATCACCCATAGGTGCTCTGTTTTTCTTTTTATTTGTTTGGCTTTTGCTTTTGCCTTGTTTTTGTTTTGAGACAGGGTCTCCCACTATGTAGCCTGAACTTGCCTGGAACTCAGTATGTAGATGAGGTTCGTCTGGAACTCACAAAGATCTGCCTGCCTCTGCCTCTTGAATTCTGGGACTGAAGATGTACAATACTGTGTGTGTCTTGCTGTGTTTTTTTTTTAAACCTGGAGTCCACTTAATGATGCCTGGATGTGCGTGAATTTAGAACCATCTACTAGAGTGTGAATAGCTTCTTATGTCCCATGTCTGGGAAGTAAATTGATTCTCCCTCCCTCGGGAGTCATCCACAGCCAATAGTTTTCCTTGGCTGGGGGTGGGGCTTCATGACGTCCTCCCCACCCCATCCTGGGATTTTGTCTGGCTTGGCGTTCGATAGATCTTTGTCACAGCCACTGTAAGTTCATGTATGCAAGTGCCCAGTGGTGTCCAGAAAACAGTTTCTTTGTTCTTATCCATCACCTCTCGCTCTTGTGATATTTTTGTCCCCTCTTCTGTAATGATTCCTCGGTATGGGGAGGAGGGCATATGAGATGTCTCATTTAGGGCTGAACCCTCTGAAATCTCTTATTAGCTGCCCCTTGACTAGTCATGGGTCCGCATTAATCACCATCTACGACAAAAAGAAGCTTCTCTGGTGAAGGTTGAGAGCTGCACTCATCTACGCATGTAAATCATCAGAAGTCAGTTTAATACTGTGTCCATCTAGTAAAATTATAGCAATAGGTTCTTTCCTAGGGTCTATGGCTGCTATAACCAAAGGTTTGGGTCTTGATAGTTGTGCCAGACTCAAGTCCCATCTTGCAGCTCAGGCCTTAAATCCAATTAGAAAGTGGTATTTGTGACTGCTAATCTTATCTGGAATCTGCTAGAACACAAGCCTCTGTCAGGAATTTTCTTGATTATATTGTTTTAAGCAGTGTCTTAGTTACAGTTATATTGCTGTAGAGACACCATGAGCAAGGCAACTTATAAAAGGAAGCTGCACTGGGTGGTTTTGTGTGTTAACTTGACACAAGCTAGAGTTATCAGAGAGGATGGAGCCTCAGTTGAGGAAATGCCTTCATGAGATCCAGCTGGAAGGCATTTTCTCAGTTAGTAACCAATGAGGAAGAGCCCAGCCCATTTTGGGTAGTGCCATTCCTGGGGTGGTGGTTCTGGGTTCCATAAGAAAGCAGACTAAGCAAGCTAAGGAAAACAAACCAGTAAGCAGCACCCTCCCTGGCCTCTGTATCAGCTCCTGCCTCCAGGATCCTGCCCTGTTTGGGTTCTTGTTCTGATGTCCTTCAATGATTGGCTTTAATGAAAGTGTAAGCCAAATAAACCCTTTCCTTCCCAACTTGCTTTTTGGCTATGATGGTGTTTCATTGTAGCAATAGGAACTAAGAAGGGTTTGAGGGCTTGCTCACAGCTTTAGCAGGTTGGTCCACGATCATCTTGGTGGGAAGCAGAAAGGCATGGTACTGGAGCAGCAGCTGTGAGCATTACATCTTGATCGTCAGGAAATAGGAAGAGAAAGAGACACCGGGCCTATCGTGGGCTTTTGAAACCTCAAAGCCCACCCCAAATGACCCACTTCCTCCAATAAGGCCACACCTCCTAATTCTTCTCAAACAGTTCCACTCCCTGGTGACCAAGCATTCAAATCTATGAGCCTATGGGAGCCATTTTCACTCAAAGCACCACAAGCAGAAAGGCCCACACTAAATGTGGGCAGTACCAGTACCTTCTGGAGGCAGGCCACCGAAAAAGGCATGGAAGAAAAAAACTGCTTTTGGCCTGCTTACCCTCCTTGTCACTGGCAAGTTAATCTACTCTCTTCCTGCAGCATTCCTGTGGCGTTTTGAATAAAAATGACCCTCAAAGCCCCGTAGAGAGTGGCACTCTTACGAGGTGTGACCTTGTTAGAGTAGAAGGAAATGTGTCATTGGGGGGTAGGTTTTGAGGTTTCAAATGTTCAAGCCAGGCCCAGTGTCTCTCTCTCTTCCTGATGCCTGCCAATCCATATGTAGAACTCTCAGCTACCTCTCCAGCACCATGCCTGCCTGCATACCGCCATGCTCCCCACTATGATGATGATGGACTAAACCTCTGAACTGTAGGCCAGCCCCAATTGAATGCTTCCCTTTGTAAGAGTTCCAGTGGTCATGATGTCTCTTCACAGCAAGGGAAACCTTAACTAAGGCAGTTCCTCCACCAATATTAAAACCAACTTCTTTGGGCTTCTGGTGTAGACTGAAGATCGATTGCTCCCCAGCATTCTCCAGGCCATCCACAGTAGATCAGAACTGCTGAGAGGTCTAGCCTCAAGGACTGAGAAACTTCTGATTCTTGACCTCTCCAGTGTGAGACAGCTATAGGTGGACAACCGAGAGCATACCCTGCAAGCCAATCTAATGTCTCCTTTACACATGTGTGTGTGCGCGCGCACACACACACACACATCAGTTCTGTACCTTTCGAGACCACTGACTTACAAAGCTGTTGTCTTAGCATTTGTGCTGCAATTGGAGCAGTGGGCATGTCTTGACCAGTCATCACTGTGGTTTGGAGGGTTCATGCCTGGATAAGAATGATGACTTCCCTCATCTGGTAGCATTCATAGAATCTTCCAGCACTATGAAATCTAGCCAGTAGGATGAAGATTCCATGTCAATACCAGCTTGGTATCTACGTGTTCTCTGACTCAAGTATGTGACATCATCAGTCATAAGACCTTGCCATCAAGTTCTGGAGGACAAGCCAGGGTAATGGAAGTAACTTGGATATTGGGAAGTCTATAGGACCTAACAGACCAACTCCAAAAAAGGTAACCCACTCCTGGCACAGGGCTTTTTATTTATTTGCTAGTCTATGGTCTCGATGAGGGGCATTGTGCCCACATTATAGGGTAACTCAATTTAAACCCTTTTTCCTACGTGCGTGTGTATGTTGCTTAATCCTCCTTGACCCATTATTTCTCATTTCCCTTCTAGACCACATGCATTAAAGATGCTTTGGGGCAAACATAATCCCTTTTGGCCAATTTGTTTCTATTTCTTATGTACTTAAAATTTTATTTTACACAGATTCAATACAATGCCCATCAAAAGCCCAGCAAAATTCTTCAAAGACCTTGAAAGAATGGTACTCAACTTCATATGGAAAAGCAAAAAACCCAGGATGGCCAAAACTCCTGTATAATATAAGAACTTCTGGAGGCATCACAATCCCTGACTTCAAACTCTACTACAGAGCTACAGTACTGAAAACAGCCTGGTACTGGCATAAGAACAGACAGGAGGACCAATGAAACTGAATAGAAGACCCAGAGATCAATCCACACATCTTCGAACACCTGATCTTTGATAAAGAAGCAAAAGATATCAAATGGAAAAACGAAAGCATAATTAACAAGTGGTGCTGGCATAACTGGATATCAACATGTAGAAGAATGAAAATAGACCCATATCTATCACCATGCACAAAACTCAAGTCCAAATGGATCAAAGACCTCAACATAAAGCCAGCCACACTGAACCTTATAGAAGAGAAAGTGGGAAGTTCACTTGAATGCATTGGCACAGGGAACCACTTCCTAAATAGAACCCCAGCAGCACAGACACTGAGAGAAACAATTAATAAATGGGACCTCCTGAAACTGAAAAGCTTCTGTAAAGCAAAGGACACGGTCAACAAGACAAAACGCCAGCCTACAGAATGGGAAAAGATCTTCCCCAATCCCACATCAGACAGAGATCTGATCTCCAAAATATACAAAGAACTCAAGAAATTGGACACCAAAAGATCACATAATCCAATAAAAAAATGGAGTACAGACCTAAACAGAGAACTCTCAACAGAGGAATCTAAAATGGCTGAAAGACACTTAAGGAAATGTTCAACATCCTTAGTCATCAGAGAAATGCAAATCAAAACAACTCTGAGATTCCATCTTACACCTGTAAGAATGGCCAAGATCAAAAACACTGATGACAACTTATGCTGGAGAGGTTGTGGGGAAAAGGGAACACTTCTGCACTGCTAGTGGGAATGCAAGCTGGTACAACCCCTATGGATGTCAGTGTGGCGATTTCTCAGAAAATTAGGAAACAAC
>PVIU01033281.1:0-12564 GCA_004026605.1 Ondatra zibethicus
TAGTGTCCCATAGTTTCGTGTATGTTGTTTCTTTATTTTCATTGAATTCAAGGAAGACTTTAATTTCTTTCTTTATTTCTTCCTTGACCCAGGAGTGGTTCAGTAGTTGACTGTTCAGTTTCCATGAGTTTGCAGGCTTTTTGTTGGTGGAATTGTTGTTACATTCTAACTTTACTCCATGGTGATCTGACAAGACACATGTGGTTACTCCAACTTTTTTGTATCTGTGGTTGTTTGCTTTGTTACCAAGTATGTGATCAATATTTGAGAAGGTTCCATGAGATGCTTAGAAGAAGGTATATTCTTTCCTGTTTGGGTGGAATGTTCTATAGATGTCTATTAAATCCATTTGATTCATTATATCTGTTAGTTCTTGTATTTCTTTGTTAAGTTTCTGTCTAGTTGACCTATCCATTGGTGAGAGAGGAGTGTTGAATCTCCTACTATTAATGTGTGGGTTTTGATGTGTGCTTTGAGTTCTAGTAATGTTTTTTCACATATGTGAGTGCTTTTATATTAGGGGCATAGATATTCAGGATTGAGACTTCATCTTGAAGAATCTTTCCTGTTATGAGTATGAAGTGTCCATCTCCATCTCTTTTGATTGATTTTAGCTTGAAGTCGATTTTGTTAGATATTAGTATAGCCACACCTGCTTGTTTCTTAGGGCCGTTTGATTGAAAAACCTCTGAGATAATGTCTGTCTTTGTGGTTGAGGTGTGTTTCTTGTAAACAACAGAATGTTGGATCTTGTTTTTGCATCCATTCTCTTAACCTGTGTCTTTTAATAGGTGAGTTGAGTCCGTTGATATTAAGCGTTATTAATGACCAGTGGTTGTTCATATCAGTTAATTTCTTTTTTTGTGGTAGGGTTTGTGTGTCTCCCTTCTTTGAGTTGAGGTGGTGTAGGGTTGTTAGATGTCAGTGTTATTATGGGTGTTGTTTGTTTCCTTTAGTTGTGGTTTACCTTCTAGTACTTTCTTTAAGGCTGGGTTTGTGGCTACATATTGCTTAAATTTGTTTTTATCCTGGAATATCTTGTTTTCCGCATCGATGGTGAAAGAAAGCTTTGCTGGGTATAGTAGTATGGGCTTGCATTCATGGGCTCTTACTTTCTGCAGCACATCTATCTAAGACCTACTGGCTTTCATGGTTTCCATAGAGAAGTCAGGTGTAATTCTGATAGGTTTACCCTTATAGGTTACTTGACATTTTTCCTTTGCAGCTCTTAATATAGTTTCTTTATTCTGTATGTTTTGTTTTTGATTATTATATGGTGAGGGGATGATTTTTTTATAACCAGCATATTTGGTGTTCTGTATGCTTCTTGAACATTCATAGGAATGTCCTTCTTTAGGTTTGGAAAGTTTTCTTTAATAATTTTGTTGAATATATTTTCTAGGCCTTTGGAGTGGAATTCTTCTCCTTCTTCTATCCCAATTATTCTTAGATTTGGTCTTTTCATGGTGTTCCAGATTTCCTGGATGTTTTGTGTTAAGAATTTGTTAGATTTGATGTTTTCTTCTATCACTGAGTTTATTTTCTCTATCATATCTTCTGCGTCTGAGATTCTTTCTTCTATCTTTTGTATTCTGTTGGTTATACTTGTCTGTGTGGTTCCCATTCATTTATCCAGATTTTCCATTTCCCGCCATCTCTCTGTTTGTGTTTTCTTCATTGCCTCCATTTCAGTTTTCAAGTTTTGAACTGTTTCTGTTACCTGTTTGATTGCTTTTTCTTGGTTTTCTAGGGTATCTTTGAGGAATTTATTCATTTCTTCTAACTTTTTGTTAGTTTTCTCATCCCTTTCTATAAAGGAGTTTTTCACCTCTTCTTTAAAGGTCTCCATAACTTTCATAAAGTTACGTTTAAAGTCAATTTCTTCTACTTCTTCTGGGATAGGTTGCTCAGGTTTTCCTGTTCCATAATCGCTGGATTCTGGTGTTATCATGTTGCTTTTAAGGTTGTTGGATGAATTCTTTGATTGGTGCCTGCCCATCTCTTCCTTCAAATGTGTTAGGGAGAGTCTCGGTGGCTTGGTCCCTCTGTCCGGGCATATCCGCTGGGGTCCGGATGAATCTGCCGAAGCTGGTTGGGCTCCTTCCTAGCCCAGGGATTCCCAGTCCCAAGGGTGGGCTTACTGAGAGTTGCCTGCTCTGCTCCACTTGGCTCCTTGGGACAAGGGGGCCCTCTAGCAGTGGGCTCACCCTGCCCCCAAGGCCTCAGCCCAGATAGGCTGAGTTCAGGTGCAGATAGGACCACACAGATGAAAAGGGGTGCCTGGGGGTGAGCATGGTTGAGATAAGCAGAAAAGCCAGTAGAGGGGGGCCCTAAGTGGCCAGAAAGCCTCGGGGATGGGCTGGGACCCATTTACTGGGGTCTGGATGAATCTGCTGAAGCTGGTTGGGCTCCTCCCTCGCCCAGGGATTCCCAGTCCCAAGGGCGGGCTTACTGAGAGTTGCCCACTCTGCTCTGCTCAGCTCCGTGGGACAAGGGAGGTCCTCTAGCATGGGCTCCCCGTTCGCCCAAGGCCTCAGCCCGGATAGGCTGAGTTTGGGTGCAGTTAGGACCACGCAGAAGAAAAGGGGTCTATTCCACACTTTCTTGATCCATTCTTCCATTGAGGAGCACCTAGGTTATTTCCAGGTTCTGGCTATTACAAATAATGCAACTATGTATATAGTTGCACAAATGCTTTTGTAGTATGATTGGGCATCTCTTGGGTATATTCCCAAGAGTGGTATTGCTGGGTCCTGAGGGAGGTTGATTCCCAATTTCCTGAGAAACCGCCACACTGATTTCCAAAGTGGTTGTACAAGTTTGCATTCCCACCAGCAATGGATGAATGTTCCCCTTACTCCAGGTCCTCTCCAGCATAGGCCATCATTGGTGTTTTTGATTTTAGCCATTCTTACAGGTGTAAGATGGTATCTCAAAGTTGTTTTGATTTGCATTTCCCTGATGGCTAAGGAAGTTGAACATGACCTTAAGTATCTTTTGGCCATTTGAACTTGTGTTGAGAATTCTCTGTTCAGATCATTACCCCATTTTTTAATTGGGTAATTTAGCATTTTAATGTCTACTTTCTTGAGTTCTTTGTATATTTTGGTGATCAGAGCTTTGTCTGATGTGGGGTTAGTGAAGATCTTCTCCCATTCAGTAGGATGCCTTTTTGTCTTAATGACAGTGTCCTTTGCTTTACAGAAGCTTCTCAGTTTCAGGAGGTCCCATTTATTCATTGTTGCTCTTATTTTCTGTGCCACTGGCGTTTTACATAGGAAGTGGTTTCCTGTGCCCATATATTTCAGGCTACTTCCCACTTTCTCTTCTATCATGTTCAGTGTGGTCAGACTTATATTGAGGTCTTTAATCCATTTGGATTTGAGTTTTGTGCATGGAAATAGATAAGGATCTATTTTCATTCTCCTACATGTTGGCATCCAGTTATGCCAGCATCATTTGTTAAAGATGCTTTCATTCTTTCATTGTATACTTTTAGCTTCTTTGTCAAATATGAGGTGTTCATACGTTTGTGGATTAATATCTGGGTCTTCAATTCGATTCCATTTGTCAACGTCTCTGTTTTATGCCAATACCAAGCTGTTTTCATTCCTGTAGCTCTGTAGGAGAGTTTGAAGTCAGGGATGGTAATGCCTCCGGAAGTTCCTTTATTGTATAGGATTTTTTGACTATCCTGGTCTTTTTGTTTTTCCATATAAACTTAGTTATTGTTCTCTCAAGGTCTGTGAAGAATTTTGTTGGGATTTTGATGGAGATTGCATTGAATCTGTAGATTGCCTTTGGTAGAATTGCCATTTTGACTATATTGATCCTACCAATCCAGGAGCATGGGAAATCCTTCCATTTTCTTTCTTCAATTTCTTAAAGTTCTTGTCAGTAAGATCTTTCACTTCCTTGGTTAGTGTTACCCCAAGATACTTCATGCTATTTGTGGCTATCATGAAAGGTGATATTTCTCTGATTTCCCTCACTGTTTCTTTATCCTTTGTTTATAGGAGGGCTACTAATTTTTTGAGTTGATCTTGTGTCCTGCCAGGAGTAGGAGGGCTGGAGAGATTGCTCAGAGGTTAAGAGCACTGACTGCTCTTCCAGAGGTCTTGAGTTCAATTCCTAGCAACCATATGGTTGCTCACAACCATCTGTAATGAGATCTGGTGCCCCCTACTGGTCTATAGGACATATGCAGTCAGATTATTGTATACATAATAAATAAGGAGGCAAACTTTTCTCTATCCTTTCTTGTAAATGTACAGTGAAGAAACAGTCCTTTAATTCAACAACTATGAAAGCCCATCCCTTCGGTAACAGAGAAGGCAGAGGAATTCCAGATTGTAGAAGGCCCATAGGTTGAGTAACCTTGTTGTTATCTCTAAGATCTGTCACCCTTTTCCATTTTCCACATATCTTTCTAATGACAAATACAGGAGAATTTCAAGGGCTGGTAGACTCTTCTATATGTCAAGCATCTAGTTGCTCTTGTACCAGCTTTTCTAAAGCCTGCAACATTTCTTCAGCTAGAGGCCACTGCTTTACCTATATTGGTTTCTTTGTTAACCATTTTGAAGTTCGGGCTGTAGGTACCTCTGAACGTTTATCAATTGCTTTGTGTTTTTGTACAACCTGAATGACTGATTGTCCATCATCTATAATATGTTTTATTATTTTCCTCAGAAACATAAGTTTTGGGCTGCAGGAATGTTAATCTGGGTATTCCATTGCTGCAATAGATCACAACCCCACAAATTCAATGCAATATTGGCTATATATGGCCTTAGTCTTATTTGTTCTTCTGCTCCTATGCATTCAACCCATCTCTTGCTTTGTTTTATCCAAGATAGGGCTCCAATTCCTTGGACCTGAACATCTACCTCCTGAAGAGGCCAATTTGGATACCAAGATTCTAGAGTAATGATACCTACATCTGCACCCGTGTCTAATAAGCCTTCAATGAAAATGCCATTTATACACACTCTTAGCTTTGGTCTTTGATCATTTATAGAAGTCTGCTAGAGTATATGTTTTCTCTGTCCTACTGAGTTTTTGACTCATCTTCCACATTTATTCCATCATTCAGACAAGTATTGCCTTATACAGCAGGCATTGGATTTTTATCTTTCCTGGCGAGACACATTTTTCACAGTAACTGGGAATAACTGGACCACATTCAACATGGGGGCCTTGAGAGGCCCCCCATGGCATTGTCTGATGGTATCAGATTGCCTTGTCTATCTTTCATTGAGCTATATTCAATGGTCCAATGTTGACCTTTGCCAACATATACCTGAACACTGAGCCCTCATACTTCTGCCATTCTCAAAGGAGATATTATTCCTAGTAATCCATTGTCTACAGTATCTTCTCAGATGTCCCATTCTACCACAATTAAAACATTTGGTATTTTGTTGTCTTCTCTTACCATTGGAAATTGCTTCTCCTACCCATGCTTCAGTACCATAGTCAAGTGTCTCAACATTCATTGTATGCAAGACTCATTCATCCATGGGTGCTGATCTGATCTTTAAAGGCCCAAGGATCCTTTTGCATTCTATGTTGGCATTCTCATAAGCCAAAGATTCAATTATTATATATCTAGCTTCTGGGTCAGTTATCCCTATTTGTACAGCCCTAGTTAGTCTTTGCAAAAAGTCACTAAAAGGTTCTTTCTAACCCTGTTTAACCCTAAGATATTATTCAACTCTCTTTCCTAGTTCCTGGATCCTATCCCAAGCCTTTAAAGCTGCTATGCTACATAGGGACAAGGTGTGGTCATCATAATGAACTTGATCCTGAGGATCAGAGTAAAGTTCTTTGCCTAGAATTTGTCCTAGGGAAATCCCAACTCCTTTTGCCTTTTCTTGTTGTTCTAAAATTCTTGCCTCCTGTTTAAAAAAGCACCTCCAAAAAAAATTGCAGTCCACTTTTGAGGACTGCTGAGATTAACTGAGCCCAATCTAGAAGCATTGCTTTGCTACTGAAAGCCCACGTTTTGACCATTTCCCTAACAAAGGACGAATATAGTCTGTAAGCTACAATTACTTGTTTAATTTCCTTTAGATCAGTCATACTTATGGCCTCCCATGTATATTCTTTGACAACGTTAGGGTACTTGGGGCCAAATACTTTTTCTGATGTTATTACTGGAAATGCAGGCAGAACTCTAGGGAAAGTATCCCGGAGATTTTATGTACCAATGAGGTTAAATTTTGCCTTTTTACCTTTTGTTCCTGGTCATCAAATTCGATAATTTCCTCAATCTTTTCAAATCTGTTTACCACTGTCTTTTGTAATGTCTGGATCTCCTGTCCAGTGTTCTGCTCATTGAGCATTCCAATGTTTGAAGTCTGTCCAATAGAGATAATGTTTCATCTTTGGCATAATCTTTATAGCATGCATAACACTCAAGGTCTCTTCTGCTGGCCAGCAGTTTCTCATTTTAACCCTCTCTGTCTTGATATTGCCTTAAAAAATGTTGAGTTATGCCAACCTGTGTACTTTGGAAAGCATTGATTTAAAGTAATAGTTAAAGATGTATGATGTTTGGGGAAAATTATGCCTTTGTTTTCAGAGGAAAAGAAAAAATAGGAGTTTTAATCATTTAGATCCAATGACATACAAATATTTACCATCTATTTATCATCTTTAAAGGAAATTGGGTACAAATTATTATTGATTAAGATAAAGAAAACTGCTGCTATTTTCAAAAGTTTCACATTGGTACAGGTCTTTTATATGCAAATTTAAATTATTCTTTTTGTGATACATATATGTTTTATATATTTTGACTCTTGTTTGAAATGTATCTATGCAATGTTCTGGACTGCTGGATAAACTCATGAGAGGAGACATTCATGGAAATTTACATGTTGTCTAAAGGACAAGGCAACAAACAAGAGACTAAAATTATATATATAATCTATGGAAAATAATAAGTTTTAAGAAAAACTATAAACATTATAAATATTTAATTATGTTGTGCTAATTCTGATTGATTTCTCCATTAATAAGGCTGGTGATTCTTCACTGAAGAATAGTTATGTTAATTATGAGATCATGTTCTTTAAAGGTAAAAGGAAGACTGAGGTCCTAAATACAAGTTAATAATTAATCATCATAGTACAACAATCCTTTGAGTTACAGGGTTTTATATGATTGGCCTCCTATAAAATAACAGACTAAAGCTCTTAGCTATTCAGACTTACATAGAAAAGGCCAAACATGTTCTTAGAAACTTCAACATCACATCTGTGGTCAGTAAATGAAAACTGCAGTCTAACTGCTCCTATGATGGCTAGTTATAAGACAAAATGCTTATGCTATGAGTCTATCTTAATTCTGAGGTTCAAAAAAATAAAAAAACTGAGAACATCAATACAGGTTGTAAGGATTTGACAGCATAAAAGCTTAGAGATTATATGGGTCTGAGAGGATTTATAAGAAATAATGGCTTTAGATATATATAAAAATTTACAAGATTTCTCTCCCCTTTCATAATATTATTATACTAGGATTTCAAAAGTTCAGATTTAACATTAATAGAGTTCTGTCAAGCTAATAGAGCAAACATTGCTTACTATTTGGGTCACAAACTCAAAATTTTAAATTTTTTTGGTTGTCTTCTGAATATAGGTTTATATGCTGTTTAATCCAAATCATAGTTTTTGTTAGAACTCAAGGATATGAGTCTACTTCTGTTGTTTTACAGATACCTCTTACCTCCTTTTTCTACAATATGGATTTCAATACAGACTAATGATGCTAATATATCTGAAACTTTTATGTCCTTTTATAAAATGGAGAGTCATACAAACTTCAAAAAATTAAACAAATTATATACCTTAAATCCACTTCTCACAAGTCAAAATGATTACAGTATTTTTCTCTCTCCTGGTCTTAGGACTCTTCCCCTTCCTTAATTATGAGAAAATGAGTAAACAAGTTTCAAATGAGTCCCTAAATTTAATTTCTGTTCCCAGTTTGTGTCTGTTTTACCAGGTTTCCACTTGGCTGACAAACACATCCAAGCATCAATTGCTGATAACAACCTGCTCCAAAAGACTATGAGTCCTGACATTGTTGAAACCTGATGTGGACCAATCCAGTCAATGTGATTGCTGTCTTTTTAGCTTGTCAATGAACCAGATCCTTCTTAAGTTCTCTCATTGCTTTTGACTAACATTTTAGCCTTCCAGAGCCCTGAGAACAACATCTTAAGGTCAGCAGGAAGTAATTACAGAAATGAATATATCATCCGTGTTCCTACCCCCGGAATGTTAGATAAAAAGGAAATTTCTTGGTCAGTCATCACAGGGGTTTACTCATTAATGCCTTCAATGAATAATAATTCCTATCTGGGTGCCATTAAACAAATGTTACTAAAATCTCAATATCAGCCTCTGGAATAAATTCACCTCAAGGATTTAAGATGATGTACTAAACAGGAGCAAGGAATTTTTTAAAGAACAACAGTTTTTCATTAATGACCTTATAGCTGAACAACCCATTTCACAAGCTTGAACTGTCTTTACTGATGGTTCTAGAACTCGTGCCATTTATTGGACTGAATCAAGGTTTGGTCACGATTATCTCCTTATTCCTCAATGCAAAAGAATGAGTTATGGGCAGTCATTCAGGCATTGCAGGATTTTCCTCCTGAGGCCCTTATATACTGGCTGATTCCAAATATGTAGTTGGGGTTACAAAGACCATTTACACTGCTTAAATTCATCTTAATAATTCTATTATATAAGGCTTATTCTTAACATTACAAAAGCTGTTGCAAAAACAAAATCATGTGGTATTTATTGTGCATAGACGATCACATACCAAATTACCTGGATATATAACAAAGGGGAATCATCTAGCTGATGCTCTTGTCAACTGTGCTTCAGCTGAGGATGAGCTTAATCCATGCTCCTCATTTACATGTTCAATACAAAATTCCTTACAGACAAGCTAACTGTATTATTCTTAATTGTCCTATCTCTCATCCCCTGCATTTAAGACAAAATATCCCTGGTACCAATGCTTGGGTGTTGGATTACAACCATATTTGACAGATGGATGTAACTCATATACCACAATTTGGTTGGTTATCTTATGTTCATCTGACATACATTCTCCTCCATGATATGGACTATGCCATTATCTGGGGAGACAACTAATTATGTCATCACCCATTTATTTGGAGCTTTTGCAGTATTGAGGGTGCCAACCATAATAAAGACAGGCAAAGGGTCTGAATATTCCTCTATAGCATATCAGCAATTTTGTGATCAACACAATATTAAACATGTGATTGGGATAGAATACAAACATCAAGGTCAAGCCATTGTAGAAAGAGCCCACACTACCTTAAAGCAAGAAATTAAAAATCTTAAAAGGAGAAAAATGCAGGACTTGGGTATGAAAGACATTTGGGCTTTACAGAATAATCCTAGAGCTATTATGCATCAGGCTTTGTTTATTTTAACTTTTTTAAATTTACCACAGGGAGATAAGTCTAACTAGAGCTGAGAAGCATTTTGTGTCTAAAAAGTCTCAGGCTTTGGAGCCAGCTTCTTTTAAGGAAATTTTGGGGAAAATGGCTGTTAATGCTGAATGGGTTCTGGCACAGTTGTTGGTAGATGGAAGGGGGTATGGTCTTCTGTCTTTTCAGGATGGCCACCAGCAGTAGATTCCAGTCCATTGGATCAAGGCCCAAAGGACCAATTAAAACGGCTGTGTGGAGAAGAATGGCATTGAGGGGAAACAAGGACAATCTTGAGGTGCCAGTGGCAGCAATGGGCCCAGTTATCATTGGCCAGAAAACGTCCTTGTTGGCATATTAAAGCTCCTGTGCCTACCTGGAGGCAAATTAAGTCTCTCACTGCTAATGGTCAACCTGCTCTGCAGAGGTGTGATAAACCTATTACAGCCGAGAATCTTTTCCTGACCATGGGTGTTTTACTGTTGGTAATTTCTGCAGAAGCTGTAAGTCATTCATACCGAGCACACATTCCAAATCCCCCATTACTGGAGCCTGTGATGTGGGGAGCATCATCTCTTTTAGTGTATACCACCCCAAAGGTGTTATAGCCTCCTTGGGATAACTTAACAGCTAACAATTTTACAGATGGGTCTAAATTTAATTTTACACATTCTGGCTCAGGACACTCTATATGTTTAGGGCCTCCTCCTTTCTTATCCATGGCTTATCAACATTGGCTTTTGCCTGGTATTAATGTTATCAGATCACAAATGTGGTTACAGAAGTTGTCTGCCTACTCTTTTAACCAGACATGGCAGAATGTTACCTATGAATCATTTCCACTATGCGAAGATTTCACTTACATTTCTTTGCAATATAAACATTTTATTTGGAATGATTGTTTAGGTAAATTTGGAAAAAATATTAATAACACTTGTGTAAATTGGAGCCCATATGGGATGTTTATTAATACATGTTCTGAATGGAATAGTACTGCCTGTGATCTGTTTAATGTCACTAAAATGGCTCCAGCTACGAGGAACAAAGACAGTTAATGGTCCTTGGCTTATGGCTTGGGGAGATGGAGGGATAAGTGGACTCGGATGGCTACTCTACAATTTCCCAATGCCATTCAGATGCATATTTGGAAGCTGGCTATTGCCTTAAAGACAGTGTACTTCTATAATGGATCATTTTCTGGAACTGCTTCCAGTTCTTCTGTGTATAATTTCACTATGTATACAAGCTGCAATGTTATAGCTTGTGTTCCTTTGCCTTATTTACTGTTAATTGGGAATTTAGTTTTTTCTGGAAATATTTCTTGTGTCAATTGTACCTTATACACTTGCTTAAATAAATCTATTCTTTTAAATGGTCCATCATGATTGTGAAACAGTGACCCTACATCTGGTTACCTGTAAGTTAAACAATAGAAATTTTTAGGAAATTGCTTGCTCATAGTAAATGATTTATTGGAACAGTTATTGCCATATTATTAAGTCTAATTTCAGTTGCGACACTAGCCACGGTATCTGGAATGGCCTTCCACAATTCATTGCAGACTAAACATTATGTTGAAGCTTGGCATAAAGATTCTCATGAACTTGGTCCCAGCAAGCTGGAATTGATGACAGATTACAGACTGAAGTTGATGCCTTAAAGCAGACAGTGTCCTGGTTGGGAGAAAAGCTGATAATGTTAGAAAATGAACAAAGATTATGTTGTGATTGGAATTCCACTACTTTTTGTGTTACTGATTTAGCTTTTAGTGAATCTGTATTAGCCTGGGAGAAAATGCCAAATTATTTTTTGGGCAACGGATCTGTAAGACAGGAAATTGAAAAACAGCATTTTAATATTGAATCTACATTTACACAGAGGTTTTCAGAGATGACAGATGCTGACATTGCTCAACAGATTGCTGAGAAATTAGAGGGGTTAGATCCTAAGACTTGAATACAAAGTTTGTCCCACACCACTGGCAGTACAGGGATAGTAATTATTGTTATGGGTTTGCTTATGCTACTGTTTTATTTACTGCCCATTAAGCCTCATCAGTCAAGAATGAAAGAATTGCTGTTAAATATGTGGATTAACAAACTAAACTCATTATAAAAAGAAAAAAGAGGAAGATGTGGAGGGCTAGCTTTGAACAGCATTGAAATTCTCTGCAGGGATGACTTGAGGGAGCATTCTCACTGACAGGCTTGGCAAATCAAGTCAGTAGGAGGCAAACCTCTCCCATCGTACAGTGCCTTACCAATAGACAGTCGTTGAGAACATATATGTGCACTGTAGTTCAAAGGCTCTGATTTGGTTGTGGTTTGTCTTCTGACGAGGTGTTTTTACATATTATATAACGGCAAAAGTTATTTCCATAACACCAGGCTTTTTGTTTAGATTACCTAGGGCATGAAGCTCTTGAAATCATTTGCAACAAGGTTATTAGTTTATGTAACTATTTTCATGTATTGTGGGAACCTAGTTTGAATTGTCATTTGAGTATTATGAAAAGAGCACTGGCTTTCCAATAAAGGATGCAGTTGTATCTCCTACTCTACATTCCCTGTGTCCTGATTTCTGCGGCACTACCCAGGGTCATCCACAACTGAGGAGGTTGGGGAAGGGTCCCAACAAAAGGAAGGAACCATTACACTATATATGCTGTACTTTGAAAATTACACGCATTCTCTTAAAAGTGTATTTAGCTTCTTAATAGGACACTGGGTTTCCCTCAAAGTAACGCACAAAGTTTCTGAGAAACATGCATTTCTCTGTAAAGAAAAGCAATTTCTTTAAACTGCTCAAATCATTGTTGTAAAAGTAGTCTTCCATTAAACTCTGTATACTGTACTTGGAAAGAAAAGCACATTCTTTTAAAAGTTTTTTAGCTTTTTAATAGAACCGTGATTTCTCTCAGGACAACACATGAAGCTTTCTGATAAAGAAGCATGTTACTTTTCAGTTTTCTATTCACTGTTTGCACCTATGTAAGCTTTCATGAAAAATGCACATGCGTTTCTCTCCAAAAAGAAGCAATTTCTTTGAACTCTTCATAGCATTGTGAGAAATAAAAG
>PVIU01033282.1:0-12552 GCA_004026605.1 Ondatra zibethicus
GCCTGGACTCTTCCCATCTTCCTTCTTAAAGCAAAAGGACGCAGAAACGGAGACTCTGGCCCCAGGACGCCTGAATCTCAGCCTTTTACAGAATACCCAGCACCACCCTTCACTCCATTTCTCCAGATTCCTTTCTCCCAGAACACAGTAGCTCAGCTCTCCCTCCATGTACACACATACAATATCACACACATATTAATACACATACATGTACCCATGCGTACATGCATATATTCAAATATATTCATGAACATACACATGTGCTCATGCATGCATTCACATATATACATATCCATTCATACTTTTACACTTACATACATATTACATACATTCACATATATATTCATATATGCATGCATGTACTCATACATATATATTCATTTATGCACTCATGTATACAAACATACATTCATAAATATACACATATTCATACAAATACATACACACATTTATGCATATATGCATACAAATACATTCAGGAAAGTACATATATATTCATGCATACATGCATAACATGTTCATACATTCATATGATACACATAAACATTCATGAACATGTACACTTTCATCCACACACTTATGCATAATACATACATTCACAGATATACACATTCATGCACACATGCATATTCATAAATATGTACATGCATTTATACATCCATTCATTCATGCACTCATGCATAAATATATGCATTCACAAATTCACACATGCATTCAAGAACATACGTACTTTTTTTGTAAACACATGTACATATACCTGTGTTTGTACACATACACGCTCATTTGTACACTCATGCATGCACGTGTGCATTCATACACACATACATGTATTCATGAACATATACACACATGTATCCATACCCTTACACACAGGGCTAGGTTTCTTCCTAGTTTTCTGTCCTTATGGTAACAACTGTTGATGCTTAGTAAAAGCTGCTGTATCAAGGTCTGTGTCCCCGTAGCACACATGTGTGAAACCTAATCCTCATACAAAAGCAGTAACAAGTAGGGCCTTTGGGGTGTGGTTAGGTCACTGGGGCCTTCCCTTCACAGATGCCAGAGAGCTCTCTTTCAGTGACCAGGGACACCATGTAAGAGGAGAAGACTTTACCAGAAGCAAATTTGCCTGCAAACTGATGTGATCATTCGTGCCTCAAGAACTGAGAACTAATCCTGTTGTTTACAAATTACCCACTCTATGTTATCTATAGTAACGCAAATGGACTAAGTCAAAGAGCTAACTATAGGCTGCCTCCCTGCAGTTTGAAATACCTGCCCCTCAGCTCTCACACATCCTAGGAAGGTACTTCTGCTGTCTCTGTGCTCCAGGCAAGGAAACTGAGGCACAGGGGTTGTGAGCAACCTGTCAAAATCCATGCAGCTAGCAAGGAGAAAAGCTGAGCCCCAAATCCAAAGGGTGGGCATAAACCACCTCCCCACATCACCCACACCAGCTTGTCCCTGATTAGCAGGCACGTGTGGTGAGTACCACGTCCTCACTCTAATGAGCACTCACGGAACCCCAGCTAGAGCGGGCTTCTCGTGCAGCTTCAGCGTGCTGAGGAGCAGAGAAGATTTGAGGTCATTTTGAAGGCGTGCCAGCTTCTTTAAGTACTTGAAGGCAAAAAGAATCGCGTTCCCCTTGACTTTTTATTTAGAGAATAATCAAGAAACTTTTCCTCCTTCTCTCTCACTGAATACAATTTATCTTTATCAAACCAGAGAAGAATGTAAGTCTGGCTAGAAGTTTCTCACAAAGCCCTGTCGAGATGAAAGGTGCCAAAATAGATACACAAAGCAGTCGCTTTTTATCTGTGGAGAGCTGGCTTCATTTGATCCTTTCATAAGACTGGAAAAATAAGACATTGTGTTTATGTGGTGCATACATCTGTCTGCATCGCCAAAAAGGGGGGAGTGGGACCATCCTCCAGATACCTAGATCCTTCCCTGCTTGCATTCGGCTCTGTCCAGGTTCATAATAGTGAAAAAGCTGCCTTTCAAACACCTGGAGTTTAGACCAAGTGGCCAATTTAGGCTCAAAGCGACTACATTTGTTATCTGTCCTAAACAGGAGCCCACCCCATCCTTTTTCCTCAGCTAAAGAAAGGGAACGCTGAAATTTTAGTAAAGCAGGACAATTGATGGTACCTGGCTTTGTGTCAAGCAAAAAGCCAGCCTCCACACTGGAAAGTCCTGACCTTGAAAAGCTGGTTAAATGAATGCTGTGTGGGCTGCCGGCTGGAGAGCCAGCCGGGAAGTAGGTCAGCAAAGCTATATAGGCTGGCTTCTGTCACTCCCGGTCTGAGCTTGCGCAATTCAGAGTAGAGGAAAATGTTCTCAGAAGAGAGAAGAGACTGTGTGTGGGTCTGGGCAGCATGTCATACTGACAAACCCTCGCCACCAGATGAAACCATCCACGGAAGTTGTCCACAGGCAGGAGGCTGTTCTCTGCCCCTTTAATTGATTAAGGTCACCTTGATTTTTCAGGACTCTTAATTTTTTTTATTTGTGTGTGTGTGTGACACATATGTGCAAGTATGTGCCTGAAGAGGGTTTTGGATGCCCTGGAGCTAGCTAGAGTTGGGGGGTGTGAGCTGTCCAGCGTGGGTTCTGGGAAAGGAAGTCAGGTTCTCTGGAAGAGCAGTAAGAACTCCACTGAACTCTCTCTCCAGCCCCTCAGGGGTTTTTAGTTTATTTGTTTCTTGTTGCTTTAAGTTGCAAGCAGAGAAATAGATGTTATTGTCTGCTTTCTCGCTGCTCTATCATCTCTTCCAGGCGTCAGCCAGGCACTTAATGGCCCTGGTCTGAGTGATAGACAAAACAGTCTAAGGAGCATGTGCAGATTTCAGAGACGTCGGATAGGAGCGCAAACTCTCTCAGTGTTAGAAATGCCGAGCTCAGGAGCATCCATCCGCCCACCCGTGTCACCAGCTCTAAGAGCAGAGTGTCATGGGCAGCCTAAGGGTAACACTTGTGGAGTTCCCAGGGCTCGCCTACTGCCTGCTGTGGCTCCCTAAGCTGTGAACGGGGGCAATACATGATATGTGCTTGCTCTGTGATGTTCTGCTCCACTTTTAGCAAGGAGAAACTGATGAGGCATTTGAATGGGCATAATCCGAAGGTTTAGCCACAACAAACAAACATGCAAATAAACCTACTGACAAAGAAATCTCAACTCTGCAGTCAAATCCCTGAGACTGGCAAAGGTGGGAGCTATTCTCACACCTAGGCCTGAAGGGACACTGGGACAAGTGTGAGTGCAGCCACAGAGGGAATGACCTGTGGTACTAGCCCTGCAGGGATGAATCTAAAGGAATAAATGCATTGAGTTCACCCTGCTTCCTCCCTCCACTTCTCCGTATGCCCCATTAAACCAGAAGAGCAGAGAGCAAGGGGAGTCTTTCGTATCTGCCACATGGAGCACATCTTGGGCACCGAGGGATAGAGAAGAGGGGAGGAGGGATATAAGGGAGACATGGCGCACCAGGAACGTGATGAGCAAGCTGAGTGCTGAGCACAGGACCTAGAACACACCCCCAACATATGTTAACAGTGCCACATGGTGGTCACTCATCACTGGTACTGCTGTAGCAAACAGGCATCTTAGAGGGAACTGTGACAGAAAAGGATCCCTCAACCTCTGCAGGTGGACCTAGAATCTAGTCATCAGAGCCTTGGGCAAAAGTTCCCCTGCCCCTCCCCCATTCTGGCTTTTTATTTCCTGTTAAATTAGGGGATTGTGGGATGAGAAGAGTTTAGGTTTTGTTTTGGTTTGGTTTTTTTTCAGTTTAATGTGCCATGCTTTCAGGCTGATGGTCATTTCAATTGGTCCCAATTTCGTTGTGGTTTTCTTGATCCAAAGATGAACTGCTAGGTTTGGGCAGCATACCAGGGACGGCAGGTGCCTGATTCAGCCGCAGAGCCTTCCCAAGCCTGTTCCAGGAATTCTCCCAAGACTGACATCACAGCATCACACCTACTTTGTTCTAGGAGGGAGCAAGGTCACAAAGTGGGAGTCAGTGGCCTGAACTCCTCCAGTGTTCTATCAGCCCTCTCCACTGGAGAGCTCACCTACTCTTGACATCAACCCAGCTTCAGAGAAGGAAGTCATGCCCAAAGATGCTTTTAGGAATACTTTACATGTGTACCCAGGAATGCTTTACATGTGTACCCAGGAATGCTTTACATATGTACCCAGGAATGCTTTACATATGTACCCAGGACTGCTTTACATATGTACCCAGGAATACTTTACATGTGTACCCAGGAATGTTTTACATATGTACCCAACATAAAGAATTATTGGGTCGGGTGGCTCATCGGCCTCTACAGAAGCAGAGGTCCCTCTGGGAAAGCCAAGAGCTCCAAAGAAGACCATGGAAGACCTTAACACACGGCATCCCCCAGACATTTCTCCAGAGGGGTTTAGTCCCTCTGCAGAGTCTCCCCTTCCCTCCTGTGTGCTGGGCCAATGGTCACTCCCTAACTAAGAGGCCTTGGAGACTATACGAGAAGCATAGACCCTTCTTAGCACTGATAGGTGCTCAGCTATGCCACTGTTTCCTTCCATCCCAGCAGAGCTTGGGAGTCTCCACATTCATACCAAGGTGAGCAACCCAGCCAGATCTGGAGCTTTACCCACGATAACTGCTGCTCAGAGGCTACAGGCTGAATCCAGTAGATTTGGTCGTGTTGTCTTGATTTTTTAAAATTATTATTTATATTAATGGCCACCATGCCCTTTCTTCTTAACAATGTCTGAAACTGCCCCCCTTGACTTACACATTGTCTACCTTCTCCCCTAGAATGCCACAGCAGCTGCCCAAAATGAAGGGCTCACAGTACCTGTCATATTCATGGTTATGTCCTCAGTACCTGGCCCACTGTCTGACACTCAAAATGCACACAGCACACACCTGCCAAGTGAAACTCCGAATCTTCCGCTTCTCGAGGTCATTTTTCCTAACTAGGTTTCAAGGCACCCAAAGCTAAAAATAACCAAGTTTTGAGTCAGCAACTGGCAAATGTCCAGGTTACTTTTAGCTTCAGAGGTTAAGGACGAAAAGTGGGCCAGATGAACGTGGAGCAAACTGCCTGACAGTGCATCCCTGTGCGGAGACTGTTAAAGGGCCGTGTGCAACGATTATTGGCAAACGGCTCCTCTTACTTTCCCGGGAGTCCCAGCCTTCACAGCCAGCATTTCTGGAAGTCTATGATTCTCTCCTACAATCCTGGGAGCTCTCAAGGAACAAGAACTGCACCTTACTAGTCTTTGTTCCTCCAGAAGTTAGAAGTGAGCCTGGGTCATTAGTCAGGCCCTGAAAAACAATGGGGTGAATGCCATTGGCCAGCAATGCAGCCAGAGCAACTGAGTATGAGCGGAATCATAATGTGTTAAAACGTAGAGAGATTCCCATAGCCATCTACTGCGGCTTTCATGTTTTCTGCCAAAGGTTCGTGAACCGGAAGCAGAACCTTCAAGAGGCAGAGCCTCATGGGTGATGATTATGCCACCAGGGTACCACCCTTGGAATGGATTACCATCTCATCAGGTAAATTAGGTCTAGCCTACCTGGATGAGTTAAAGCAAAGTCAAGTTGTTACAAAGGCAGCGTCCTCAGTTACTCCTTGTTTCTTCTCTCATGTGTCCCTTCTATATAAATCCACTTAGTCATCATATGGTGACATATAACCCGGGGCTCACTCCAGCTGCCAGGACCATGCTATTTGAACTGTCCAAACACCAGAATCATGCACCAAATAAACCTCTATTCTTAAAGTACCCGGCCTCGGGTATCTTGTAGCAACACACAAGGTACACCATTTTACTACGTTAGCCATTATCTGTGTGTGGCTGTTTAAATGTATGCCAAAATTAACTGTAATTAAATAAAATTAAAATCATATTCTGCAGCCGTGCTAGACACTTTTCTGGCACTCTTGGCTACCCTATTTCAAGTCACTGATACAGTGGCTTCTTGGACTTCGGGTCACGGTCGTCTGTGTCACGTAGCCTTACCTCCTCCTGATGCTGAAGTTTCTGCAGAAAGCTCTAGAATCTGATTATTAGGGGCCAACTACCAACACTGGGACATTAAACAACTGCATGGGATTCTAGGGGAGTGAGGTAAAAATATGATTGACTGGTGAGTCCTCCAGATGACCTTGAGAAGGATTTCATCTTATACAGAAAGAAACTCAGGGAGACAATATAGCCTCCCCCATGCGACCCACTATGAAAGAACCAGAGTCTCCTAGTTACTGCCTAGTACGTTTTAATCATAAACTTCACTCAAAACCTGAGAGTGCCTCATATCCAAGAGAGCAGAGCATCCTCTTCTTTCAAGTCAGTGTGGTTCAGAGAGCTGGTAAGAAATCCTAGACGCATTTAGAGAATAAATGTAAGACCCATCAAGCAGAAGATGGGAAAGCCTAGCTTCCCACAGAAAGTTGGAGGCCAAGAGATCTGAAGCATGCCCAAATGTGGGTTGCCTTTTTTTTTAAGCTTTTCAAAATTGTTTTCGTTTCGATGTTGGAGGTTAATACCCAAGATGGACACTCTTTTTGAAGAGTCCCTTTTGATTTTAATTCTTAAAGTCCTCATTTGAACTCCCTTTTTGTTTATATTATACCCATCCACAATTTTCCTTTCTTTCCAGGTAACTTGATCCCAGAAAATGTGCAGAATCCATTCGTGCCCACTGCTTTTAATTAAACATCGACTCATTCTTTCAACTGGGTCTTTGAGGATTTCTGCGTTGTCTTCTCTAGATGCATTTGTCTTTTCCTGAAATTACATCAAATCAAGTTCTCAAAAATGCATTTCTTAATCTTTAAATAGCTTGGAATGAATTTTGGCACCATCTCAAGAAACCCTATAAAAGGGAAGAAGTAAGCTCTACCCATCTCCCTCCCAAGTAGAAGCCAGGCATGTGCAGGGTGTTGGGGTCTGCACACACAGAGATCTCACAGCATTAGACTGAACCCTGCAAATCCCAGCATCCTCAGATTCTACAGTTAAAAGAAGTCTGCATGTATCGTCGCAGAATACTACATTTATACTGTGACTTTAACCAAAGCAACACTGTGAGAAGAGCTGTCAGGGAACTGGCAGCTGCCGCGAACCCCTGCACTTCCAGTAGAAGCATTTGCCACTCAGCAGTCACCCTGGTGCATGCTGGGTCAACAGCAGAGCTGAGTGCGGGTGGGCAGATCCGCATGGAAGGTCCTCCAACTCCCAGACAGATGGAGGAGGCTGCGGATATCTTTGGAATCTGCAGAGGAGACCCTTGTGAGGGGCAAATAGGGAGGGGGTCATTTAGGAAAATTCCAGTGATGTGTATGACTTCTTTCTGGTATGTCTCCTAGGGTTTCTGAAGATTTCATTACCCTTATAAGCGAAAGTCTTCAGATGACTACAAGAAGGTGCTTATTGAAACCTATAGCTCTCCATGCCTCAGCAGGCTTTGATTTAAAACATTCAGAACACATCCAGCAGTCTCTTCTTCCCTGAAGACGGGGGCTTTAATGTTTTAAAAAGTCAGAAAAAAGCAGCCAGTTCCCTTCTCTTAAGGAAAAATGTTGCCTACGAAAAACGAAGGTATTGATGTTAGGCTGTGGTAACAACTTTTAAATTTTAAGTCCTGTTCTTTGTTCCTAATGAACAAAGAAACATGAGTTCCATAACCCGGAGCCATAAGAGCACGTGACTTCCAAGTAAGGGCCAGCATTGTAATCCAGGTCTACTCCTTTCTGACTGCCAATAAGGAAACTGAATTCAGGGAAACTAAAGAATTTTAACAGGCAGAGGGTGGCTAAACCTGGGCCAGGTGTCCAGACTCCACAACTCTCTAAACAAAAGAAGAAGAAGAAAAAAAATCATTCTATCACTTCGAGTAAGGGGAGGATGGTTTGGAGGCAGGAAATGAACACAGCCTGCTTGCATTCCACACCTCAGCTGTGGGTATGTACAACTGGTGTCACACCACCCAGCTAGAAAAGCAAAGTGAATTAGCCCATTGGTGCATGTGTCCCTTGTGTCACTTGACCAATGAGATGCAAGTCTTGTCTGCTTCACAGGGTGTGAAAGATTCTGGAACCACGCGGTGTTTGTAACCCAGTGTGTCTTGCAGGAGTCTCAGGGGCCCAGCATCTCGCAGTTAGCTGTATAAGGGGCATCTATAAGTAAGGCACCTGACCCTTCAGCCCTTTCCCGTTCCTTACGGTGGTGTGTCCAACTGGTACAGACCGTGAAGAGCTCAAGGAGCCTTCTCTCCCTGCCCCGCCCCCAGAATAGAGAAGGATTAAGGACCACTATGCTGACACAGCACCCTGCTTGGCTTTGTCTTTTGGGATTACTTTGAATAGGGGAGTGTACTCATGTCTCACTTTCCCTAGGTTCCAGTTTTCGCACACCTTTGCTTTCCATGCCCACACCCAAGGCTCCTCTTTTCAAGACTTCCTTGGAGCTACTGGGACACTTCATATACACACAGACCATCAGGAGGGCCTGGGGGTTCACCACCTCTCTCTGAGACTTTGACATTTCAAAGTCTGTGTCTCTGTCTCTGTCTCTCCTCCTTTCCCCGTCTCTCTCCCTCTCCGTCTCTGTCTCTCTGTCTATCGAATCTATCATATCTATTGTATCGTAGCATATCTATCTTCTTATGTTGTCCACTCTTTTGTGTTCCTACATTCTGAGTAATATCACCCACAGGGTTCTTCTGCCTGAGATTTCATACTCAGTTCACGCTAGCCCTTTCCTTACTCAAGAGCGATTCAGACAAATCCTCCTTTTCCCATTGGCTTCTAGGGAACCTGGTCTAGGACTCTGTCTCCCTCATGCCCTTTGCAACTAGTGTACAATAAGCCTACAGTCATGCTTTGGGAAGAGGTCCTGCCCTGGCTGGACTTCAGAGAACAGGGCAGGGTGGGGAGACGGTTTAGTAAGTAAAGTATTTGCTGTGCAAGCAAGCAGGCTTGGGTTCAGATTCTCTGTACTTGCATAAAAAGCCATGCACGGTGGTGACTAGCCCAGCGCTGAGGATGCAGGAGCAGGAGGGTCACTGGGGATCGGAGGCCAGTCAGCCCCGTCAAACTAGTGAATTCTAGGATTCAGTGAGAGAGCCAGTCACAAAAATAAAATTGGAGAACAGTTGAGGAAGAGCCCCAATGTCAGGATGTGACATCCCTTTAAACATGAATATACCTACACACATATAAAAGTGTGTAGGAAGGCTTAAAAGAGCTCAAGGTTTTGCAGCTAAAGCAGAGTCAGGAAGCCTCTCTTAAATGAGAGTGCTTGCCTCTAGCAAGCAGAGCAGATCCGAGAAATTGCTGCTACCAAGAAGCCATGCATAATGCTGTTATTTTGTTCTAGAATTACTTCCCAAGCTGTCTCAGGCTTTATGTGGATGTAGTTGTCCACACATTGGCGCCATTCTTTATCATGAGGGCCAGCTTGTTGGGGTTTCTGTCCTGCCCAGTTCCCACAGCTGGCAAGTCCCAAAGACACCGAGGTCTCCATAAGTTATAAACTGATTGGCCCATTAGCTCAGGATTCGTATTAACTCTTATAACGTATATTAACCCATTATTCTTATCTGTGTTAGCCACATAGCTCTCAGTACCTTTTTCAGCAGAGCAGGTCACATCCTGCTTCTTCAGTGTCTGCACAGGACTGTGGAAAGAGCTTCCTTCTTCCAAGAATACTCCTGTTCTCATTGCCCCGCCTCTACTTCCTGTCTGGTTGTCCCGCCTATACTTCCTGCCTGGCTACTGGCCAATCAGCATTTACTTAAAACATAATTGACAGAATACAGAATTGTCCCACACCATGTGTACACATGACAAAGAGGTGGGAGGGAACAGGGCAGCTCTTCTGCTGGCTTGATTGCATATTTTGTCCCCATGCATTAACTTGGTGTACTTTCTCATTTCCTCTTATTCGAAGGGTGCTATAATTGATTAATGTCTACCACAGAATACAAAAGGCCCAAGGGAGGAAAGTGAGCCTGCTTGGGGTTTTATCACCCCTAGTCCAAAGGAGAGGATGCAAGAAGTTCTGTTTAGGTACTCTCCATGCAACACTCAGCTTCCAAGAATCCTCCAATTTTAGCCTAAACAAATCCAGATAGTTCTATGCAGTCCAGTGAGACTCCCTAGGACTATCCAATCCATGACAGTGAAGTTCAACAATGGGGAGAGTTTCCTCTCCAGGTGTCCCAGGACTACTGCCCTGGGAAGCTTATCGAGGGGACAGCAAAGACCTCCCTACCATCTTCTCATGAGCATGGGCTGAAGGCCGTGGACCCAACTCTGTCAGCCTCAGCTGAGTGTGAAGTTAGGCCCACCTGAAGGTAGGAATATTTTATTCAAATCGCAGAGGCAGATGACAGGCTTGGGGCATGTTGGAACAGTAAGCTGACAGGTAAGTAGGAGAGCTTATGTCTGGATACTGGACAAAAAAAGTCCATACAGCAAGTGGTGTTAGGACTTTGGGAACAAGGGACAAGTCCTGGAAGTCAGAGGTGGTAGCACAGTACCAGAAGGATCCTGCAGACTTCCTCACCCAAGTCCCTCTTGTTCTCCTTTAATTTTATGTAAGTCTGACAGATACACTGTAAAGTATCCAGACTTCAGGAGACTAGATAGATTGTTACATATTGAGAGGGCATTCCTGCCTCCCCAGCAGGTCCAGCAGGTCCCTTCCTGGCCCATTCTCCTCCCTAGGGTTAAGCAGGGTCTGACTCCTCTCCCTGCAGACTAGCTTGTCTGTTCCTGCTCTTCATGCACATAGAATGTTATAGTATGGACTCTCTTCTGTCTGCTTTCTGTTGACACACGTTGAATCTGTGCATTTATCTATGTTGTTCAATATGTACTACATTCTTTCTCTTTCGTTGTCATGTACTATTTCCACTGCAAGAACACATCCAATTTTTACACACATTTTGATAATTTGTTTATTCGCTTGGATAGTTTCTAGTATTTTGCTGTTCTGAATAAATATTCTAGGACATGTGTCTTGTTAGGCAAATGCACTCACTCCCCTTGGAGAAAGACCTCAGAGTATAATATCTTGAACACAATGGACAATGCAATTACCTCTAAATGTTCCTTGTGCAGTGATCCTCTATAGTGACCATACCAATCTATACTCCTACCTACATATGAGAAGTGTATTTGACCCACATCCTTGTCAACTCTTAGCATTATCAGCCTTTTATCATTTTAACCAACTTCCTAGAACATGAGTGGTAATGTCTCATTATGGTTTTGATCTGCATTTCTCATCTAGAACTGCTCCTCTTCTAGTATTGATGCAGGAATCTGAAAGGCACACAGAGCCACTGCAATCACATGGGAGGTGTCCCCTGACACTTGGAAATAGGGTCAGCCTTGCAGACAAACAATAGATTAGAACTGCAATGAGCAGACTCTTACCATGGAATCCTAGCAGAAATTACAGTCCTGGGGCACTCTGGCACATCTCTGGCCCTCTGAGGAGGGAATGAGCTGGCAAAGATGTGGACAGAGCTTATACTATGCAGATGTATGTAAATCGCATATAAAAGCCAGCTAACAAAGCCTCAAGCCAGGAGGCTCTCCAGCTGCCACGTCTACCTGTCTCCACTCCAGAAAATGCTAGAACAGCCAAGAGCCAGCAGGCAGAGTTCAACGGCAGGGAGTTGTTTTGCTATTGCCTTAGGTCTGAGAACATTCCCAGGGGTCCATAAAATAGAAAAGTCAAGCTTTCTTTGTTTGGTTCTTTTTAAATCGATTATCCATTTGTGTTCGAATAAATGATGTTTCTTCTGGCTGGTGGCTAACTTAAGAATAAGACAGTGGGAAGTCGTTACCATCTATGGTACCTGCCACAGGAATAGGAAGGGCACCATGACGTCCTGCGAATGTGCCAGATAGAAGCTCGTGTATGAACCAGAATCTGTAGTCAGACAGAAGGCTTGAAAACTCACTGCTCATCTTAAGGTTTGGGGCAGGTAACTTCTCTGTGGACTGCCAGCCAACTGCAGTAGGACCACCTTGAGGATGGTTTCTGTCGAGGTCCAGTTCTCCTAACCTGTGACTCAAAGTGAGGTCCCTTCAACTTAGTGCTTTGCTTTGCTAAGAAGCAAAAGCATCCGCTCCCGTGTAGAGCAATTAGACCTGGGCCAGTTCCCGCCATACGTCCAAGATGATAGAAAGCCCGACCCAGATTCTGCACTGGATAATTGAGCATTAAGACACAACAAGGGCTCCATTGCGGCATAATAATGCATGCCTGGCTGATTTATTAAGCATCTAACTTAGAAGCGCATTGTTCTGCAAGGCCCCGTAGCTTAGGCAGCGCTCCATGGAAAACACTTGCGGTGCGGCTGCTGTGGTGTTCAGATCCTGTTACATCCCATAACTTCCAACTTCCCAGTCCCTAGACTGCAGCCTTCAGCTCCCTTCCTGCGTTGTTCTGGCTGCCTGGGTCTGGATCGCACCTCTTTGAAGAGCTGTGGCGCCCCCTGTCGTTTCTGTTTTTGGTTTGGTTTTTTTTTTTTT
>PVIU01033283.1:0-12560 GCA_004026605.1 Ondatra zibethicus
AACAACCGAGGTGCCCCTCAATGGAAGAATGGATCAAGAAAGTGTGGAATATATACACATTAGAGTACTACGCAGCAGTAAAAAACAATGACAGCTTGAATTTTGCATGCAAATGGATGGAAATAGAAAACGCTATCCTGAGTGAGGTAACCCAAACCCAAAAAGACGATTATGGTATGTATTCACTCATTACTGGACCGTAGCCATAAAACAAAGGTCACTAAGCTTATAGCTCACAGCCCAGAGAAGCCAAATAGCAAGGCAAACCCAAAGATTTCCAGGCAAAAAAAAGATTTCCACAAATGCTTTTTGTAGTATGATTGGGCATCTCTTGAGTATATTCCCAAGAGTGGTATTGCTGGATCTTGAGGTAGGTTGATTCCCAATTTCCTGAAAAACCGCCACACTGATTTCCAAAGTGGTTGCACAAGTTTGCATTCCCACCCTCAATGGATAAGGGTCAGAAGTTCCCCATACTCCACATCCTCTCCAGCATAGGCAATCATTGGTGTTTTTGATTTTAGCCATTCTGACAGGTCTAAGATAGTATCTCAATGTTGTTTTGATTTGCATTTCCCTGATCACTAAGGAAGTTGAACATGACCTTAAATATCTTTTGGCCATTCGAACTTCTTCTGTTGAGAATTATCTGTTCAGATGATTACCCCATTTTTAATTGGGTAATTTAGCATTTTAATGCCTAGTTTCTTGAGTTTTTTGTATATTTTGGATATCAGACCTTTGTCTGATGTGGGGTTAGTGAAGATCTTCTCCCATTCAGTAGGTTGCCTTTTTGTCTTAATGACAGTGTCCTTTGCTTTACAGAAGCCTCTCAGTTTCAGGAGGTCCCATTTATTCATTGTTGCTCTTAACGTCTGTGCCACTGGGGTTTTACATAGGAAGTGGTCTCCTGTGCCCATGTATTGCAGGCTACTTCCCACTTTCTCTTCTATCAGGTGAAGTGTGGTTGGATTTATATTGAGGTCTTTAATCCATTTGGATTTGAGTTTTGTGCATGGAGATAGATAAGGATCTATTTTCATTCTCCTACATGTTGACATCCAGTTATGCCAGCACCATTTGTTAAAGATGCTTTCACTCTTCCATTGTATACTTTTAGCTTCTTTGTCAAATGTGAGGTGTTCATAGGTTTGTGGACTAATATCCGGGTCTTCAATTAGATTCCATTGGTCAACATGTCTGTTTTTATGCCAATACCAAGCTGTTTTCATTACTGTAGCTCTGTATTAGAGTTTGAAGTCAGGGATGGTAATGCCTCCAGAAGTTCCTTTATTGTATATGATTGTTTTGGCTATCCTGGGCTTTTTGTTTTTCCATATAAACTTAGTTATTGTTCTCTCAAGGTCTGTTAAGAATTTTGTTGGGATTTTGATGGGGATTGCATTGAATCTATAGATTGCCTTTGGTAGAATTGCCATTTTTACTATATTGATCCTACCAATCCAGGAGCATGGGAGATCCTTCCATTTTCTGGTGTCCTCTTCAATTTCTTTCTTCAAGATCTTAAAGTTCTTGTCAAATAGATCTTTTACTTCCTTGGTTAGTGTTACCCCAATATACTTTATGCTATTTGTGGCTATCATGAAAGGTGATGTTTCTCTGATTTCCCTCTCTGTTTCTTTGTCCTTTGTGTATAGGAGGGCTACTGATTTTTTTGAGTTGATCTTGTATCCTGCCACATCACTGAAGATATTTATCAGCTGTAGAAGTTCTTTGGGAGAATTTTTGTGTCACTTATGTACACAATCATATCATCTGCAAATAACTAAAGTTTGAGTTCTTCCTTTCCAATTTGAATCCCCATGATCTCCTTATTCTGTCTTATAGCTATTGCTAGAACTTCAAGCACTATATTAAAGAGATATGGGGAGAGTGGACAGCCCTGTCTTGTTCCTGCTTTTAGTGGAATCGCTTTGAGTTTCTTTCCATTTAATTTGATGGTAGCTGTTGGCTTGCTGTATATTGCTTTTATTATATTTAGATATGAACCTTGTATCCCTAATCTCTCCAAGACCTTTATCATAAAGGGGTGTTGAATTTTGTCAAATGCTTTTTCCGCATCTAATGAAATGATCATATGGTTTTTTCTTTCAGTTCATTTATATTATGGATTACATTGATAGATTTCCGTATGTCGAACCAGCCCTACATCTTTGGGATGAAGCCTACTTGATCATAATGGATGATTTTTTTGATGTGTTCTTGGATTCGGTTTGCCAGTATTTTATTGAGAATTTTTCCATCGATGTTCATGAGTGAGATTGGTCTGTAATTCTCTTTCATGTTTGCATCTTTGTGCGGTTTTGGTATCAGGGTAACTGTAGCTTCATAAAAAGAGTTTGGCAATGACCCTTCTGTTTCTATTATATGAAACACCTTAAGGAGTATAGGAATTAGCTCTTCTTGGAAGTTCTGGTAGAGTTTTGCATTAAAACCATCTGGTCCTGGGCTTTTTTTGGTTGGGAGGTTTTTGATGACAACTTCTACTTCCTTGCGACTTATAGGTTTATTTAAATAGTTCACCTCGTCTTGATTTAATTTCGGTATATGGTATTTATATAAAAAACTGTCCATTTCTTTTACATTTTCCAATTTTGTGGCATACAGGCTTTTGTAGTAAGACCTAATGATTCTCTGAATTTCCTCAGTGTTTGTTGTTATGTCCCCCTTTTCATTCCTGAACATGACATAACTGTCATAGATTAGTGTGTTGCTTGGCCATTATCAGAGAATCTTCTCTCTTTCTTTCTTTCGTTTTTGCTTTTTTTTTATTTTTTGAGACAGGATGTTTCTGTCTACCATTTGTTCTTTTAGACCAGGCTGGCCTTGAACTCACAGAGATCTGTCTGCCTCTGCCTCCCAAGTGCTGGGATTAAAGACATGCAACACCACTACGACGCTTACAGAACTTCTCTTTGCATCAGATGGAAACAAATACAGAGACCCACAAATGCACAGTGTGCAGAGTGGGAGACACCTTGGAAATTGCAGTCCTAAAAAGGATGTCTCTATCAAATCTTTCCCGTCAGGGCTTCAGGAACTGTGGAAAAGGAGGCAAAAAGAATGTAAGAGCCAGAGGGGATGGAGGACACCAAGGAGTGGAAAATTAGATTTCTCACTAATGTGTCTCTGAAGGCTGAACAAGAAATTCTCATATCCAACTGATTTTGAAATCAGTTTTTCTCATCACACCCTTACAATGTCGGTCACTTTGTCTTGTTGAAAGTACATAGTGCTCAGCTAAGTTAGATTTTTGATGAAAAAACAGGGTTATTAGATTCCAAACATTTATAATTGTTTAACAGTCACATATTTTAGGTCTCAAAGTCAGAATTAATTCTATAGCTCACTGATTTCTGAACTCAGGGATTAAATTATTAACTCAAATCTTCTTGTAACTGAATCAGTAATCTGATAAAGTGGCTGATTTTTAAAAAGCACATGTTCAGAGGGTAAGTATGAACTAACAATATTTGAATATGTAGTGCCTTTACTTTATCCCTTTGTTAGATTTAAAGTTTAGCCCTAAATCAATAACAAACTATTTCATCAAATAAAATAAATACTAAAAATCTCTTTGGAAAAAAAATAATTTTGAAGTGTTTCAAATATTGTTTAATTTATATGTGTTTATTTTGACACATAATATTTTCCAATATTTACAATACCTTCAATTTCAGTTTCTCAGAACCTTTTATTACTCAAAATAGATGCTAATTTAATATTACATGGTTCATTTTATTAAATCCATATAAATATTGACCCAAAATTAGATAACGTAAACAATTAAATATAAGAATGTTCATGGTCACTGATTTAGATCATTATATTTCTATTTCTTATTAAATTCAAACAATATAAAATTGATGCATCATTTATTCTGCTATAGCACTGGGCCTTTTCATGAAGGTATTATGTCATTTGGTATCAATTGCTTCAAATGTGCTACTGTTCTTACATGACAAGATTTAAATAATTAGTCTGTTTCAAAAGTGATTATGTGTCATAACTCTGGAGACATATATTGGGTGAGTTTGAGGACATAATAAAATTGAATTCAATGTATAATTTTACCCTTAATTTGTGAAACTTTCCATCTCACAAGTTTTCAGTTTCCCTGTTTGTACTAATTTGTCAAATGGCTAGTATATTTTTAAACTATAACACAAGAACTCAAGGCCCAAGGTAAAATTAGATGTTTCAACCATACAAAAGCTGCAGTTCTCTGGGCTCCTCCTTTGTGACTGCATCAGTATGTCTTCTTAAGTAGAATGAGCATAGCTCCTCACAGGGCTGTAGACATGAGACATGAGTCATCTGCTCAGAACTGAACATGGAGCTCAGGACGCAGGGAAGCAGCAAAGGAAACCCAGGGGCACTCGCAGCTCCATTTCAGCAACCCCGCAGGAAATCAGCTGATGGAGCTCAGCCTTCGTAATGCTTCCCAGAAACATCTTAAGATCAGCAGGCATAGCAACTGCAACAGTAAGGCATTGAATGGACCTTCAGTGTAACTGTTCTGTAGTGGTGACTGGCAAGCAGACAAGAATAGACTGCTTACTGGAAGAAAAGAGAACTCTAATCTGACTCGTGCTGTTATGTTTTTTATTTGAGCAGTTTTAATTTATTGTTGCAAGAATATATGATCTTTGTATTCACTGGAAATGCAATGATACTGCCTACAGACCGATTGCGGCATAGGGGAGGGCCAGGGAGCTGTGTTTATTCTTCTGATTCTCTGAGTTCTCTTCTGTGTAAATGCTGTGAACATCTGTGACCATTTTCTATCTCTGCAGAATTTTTATCACCTCCAGAGAAGCTCATCTCTGGGATCCTGGGCATTGTCTGGTTTGCTTTATTGGTTACCTTGGTGATAATGACCACAGTTCCCTTTCCATGTAAGCATGTTTTTGAGAAATTATAAAGGAGCTTTTGTCTTTAATGATGACATGTCTTTCAATGCTTCTTCCTAGTGAGGAAAATGCTTTTAATTTTAAGTACATATGTGGATTAAATGTGGAATTTTTATTCTGAATTTGTCAAAGCTATAAAGATGAGGGGCATTATAATGTTTGCTTATAAATATATCAGTTATGACTTTACAATTTAACAACATGCTTTAGAATATTTAACTGATAAATAAACTAGTTTTGAAAGCGTTTTTGTCACCCTATGGGTTGTCCTGTAAAAAGCTAAAAATTTAGGAATTTATTGAAGTAATTTTTTCCAAGCTTTTACCATATTACTTATATCATAGCCATTACAATTGCATTCTGTATTATTCTAATTCAAATAGCACATAAATTTTAAACTAAGGGATTAAAATTGTTAAGATTTCTTTAGATGTCAAATTTACTAAAAATTACTTTAACCCTCCAGATACTAAACTAAAGGAGCAAATCCACCCCTTCCTAATTACAATTCAGAAAGGTACACTTCACTTGCCAAATTTCTGAGGCTTGTACACATTATATTTTGTGTATAACTTAAGCCAGGTCAAGATAATCATGTATTTTTAGGAAGAGAATGATCTAGAAACATAAACATTATATTTTCATAAATAAACATTAAATGATGATAGTACCTTTTGTCACTCAATAAGAAGAAATAATCATTTAAAATAACTATACAATAGTTTTTATAATTGGCTTAAATTCCCTACTTGCAATCTATGATAAGTCAGTAATGAATTCGGTATTCTCAAATAGATGTGATACTCAGTAATTTTGAGGAGAGTTGTGGGAAGAGAATTTGTTTTAGATTCATATGCTTTATATGGGCATATACCTATGGGCGAGAAGTTGCTGCTGTACTTGAATGTGTTTGCATTTTGTTTTGTAAGGACCAGCATCTGGAATGAATAGCTATATTTTATACATGAATGTGCAAAGCTATGCAAATGTAAATCAACTTTCATTATTAAATTTCTGTTGATTCTAGGTAATGATCTTTCTTCATCACACCCCCCTTGTGTCTCTTGTCCAAAGGAGTGGATGTCATATTCCCACAGTTGTTATTACATTAGTGTGGAGAAAAAAAATTGGACTGACAGTTTGGTGTCCTGCAAAGACAAAAACTCTAGTCTGCTTTATATAGATAATGAAGAGGAGCAGGTAAGAGCTGCCGTGTATCAATAATTGTTTAACTTCTTTTACTGTCAATGTGCTATATGTGGAGTCCATTCATATTCTTACACATATTTTATGTATTTATGTCACTGTTTTATTTTAGAACATTTTATCTTTATTTGTGTACTTGTAATGAATACTTATTTCCAGATACAACTTATTTTATGAAAACCATTCTGGTACAAGTGTATTTAGTTGGAAATTAATTTTGCCATTTAACTTTACCATACACAAAAATATCTATATGTGTATTATAGTTAATATCGATAAGAATATGAATAGGTGGATGTAATTATAGTCAGATAACAAGGCATTTTCATTTCCTTCATGTGCCCTCCATTTGCATACTCTCCTCAGGTTTTCCTACACAGAACCATTTTTTTCTGACTATTGCTATAATTGACCTCACATTCTTTTGAGTTTTAGAAGACAGGAATCGAACTTATGTATGCACGGTTGCATAGACATCCTGCAGCTCAGCAGTTCTCAACCCATGGGTCACAATCCCTTTGAGGGTAGAGGATCCTTTCACAGAGGTCACCTAGGAACATAGGGAATTTCAGATATTTCTATTAAGATTCATAACAGTAGCAGTATTAGAGTTGTGAAGAAGAAACATGAGGAAGTGTATAAAAGCATTGCAGCATTTGGAAGATTTAGAACCAACACTATTACTCTTAGAACAAATCATTGATCCATTTTACTGCATTTATTTTCATTTTGCGAATTTTCACTGCCGTGTTATATTTAAGCATAACATTCTAAAATCCACACTATATGGTGGCCATTGAGGGAGGAGTGACTTTCACATCCTCAAAGACAGAGGCAACTTACATGGCCATTTGTACTCATGGGATCCAGGAAAACAGTTCCCACCCTGGTATCCTTCAGCAAGTAAGAGAAGCCCTTCATATGACCAATTACCCCATTAGGCGCTTTCAGCCTTGGCCAGTGCTGCTGGACAGTCTCTCTTACGCATGGAGGAGAGAGCTCACATAATCTACATGTTGTTGCTTGGGCCCTGAGAGAGAACATGTAGGGTCATTTCCTGTCATTGAATGAGGGACTCAGGATGTCCTGCCATTCTGCAGTCCCCACCTACAGGTGTCAAGCCCTTTCATCTTTGTTTCAGGCCTTCAGAATTTCTTGCTTGTATCTTTGATTATAACTCTCCAAGTTTGACCTTTATTTATAACAGTAGCCAAGAGAAGCTTTAGAGCTACCCTATATGTAAGCCACCTCTACAGTGATTGACAACAGTGGAGGCTCAGCTACTTAGTGATAACATGGCACCCAGAAAACAAACTCTGTGACTCACCCTGAGCGTCATGGGGCAGCCTGCTTAGTTCACTGTCACTGTTGTCCTAGATTCTGACACTGACTTTTCACCTTTTGGTGCTCAACTCCCAGAGAGCTCCTGTGAACTCCTCACCTCACTGCAGGAGGCCTGGCTTTCTGGCAGGAGAGGAAGCTTGTCACTGCCTCCTTGTCTTCACCAGCCCATTCAGTTCAGGGGACACTGAAATGCTCCATGTAGAGGCACTGAGGTACATTTCTGAAGCAGGGAATCAAACTGGAACATGAGTGCCTTTACGCACCTCAAGGAAATCGAACTCATGGAACACACTGGAGGATTGTGTCAAAGTTCTGTCCTTTCTCTCTGTGGAAAGTTAGCCATCTACTCATGTTTGTTTTTCCTTATCAATATAATTAAACCAACAGCCACAGGAGACCTGATGATGAAGTGTTGATTTTAAGTTGATTTTAAGTGTTGCAAATACTCATAATTGTTTAACAGTCAAGTGTTATAAGTCTCAAAGCTAAAATTAATTCTAGATCTCACTGATTCCAGGACTCAAGAATTAAATTACTTAATGAAATCTTCTTATAACTGAATCAGTAATCTGATTAAATGGTAGATTTTAAAAAGCACAGGTTCTCTGGCTAAGTATAATCAAAACAATATTTGATTATGTAGTGCCTTAACTTTATCACTTTGTTAGCTTCAAAGTTCAGCCATTAAATTAATAACAAATTATTTCATAAAATAAATAAATACTAAAAATATCTCTTGAGAAAAACAATTTTGAAGTGTTTCAAATATTGTCTAATTTGTACATGTTTATTTTAACGCAATATAATTTTCAATATTTCCAAATACTTAATTTTTGTAATTTCTCAGGACTTTTCCATTACTCCATATAAATGCTAATTTAATAGCACATGGTTCATTTTATTAAATTCATATAAAGTATTGACCCAAAATAAGATAATGTAAACAATTAGGATATATCAATGTTCCTATTCACTGATTTTGATCATTCAATTTCTATTTCTGAGTAAACTGAAACAGCATAAAATTGATGCATATTGATTTTATTACAGCATTGTGCCTTTTCATGAAGACATTATGTTCTTTGGTATCAATTGCCTCAAATTTACTACTGTTCTTACATGAAAAGATTAAATAGTTGTTCGTTTCAAAAGAGTGATTTTGTGTTGTGATTTGAGGACATATGTTGGCTGAGTTTGAGTACATATGAAAACTGAATTCAGTGTATAATTTTACGCTTAATTTGTAAACTTTCTTGTCTCACTATTTTTTTTTCATTTTCCCTATTTGTACTAATTTGTCAAATTTGTAGTATGTTTTTAAACTATAACACATGAACTCAAGGCCCAAGGTAAAATTAGATGTTTCAACCATACAAAAGCTGCAGTTCTCTGGGCCGCTCCTTTGTGACTGCATCAGGATATGTTCCTTCTTAAGTAGAATGAGCATAGCTCCTCACAGGGCTGAGGTCATGAGTCATCTGCTCAGAACTGAACACGTGGCTCAGGACCCAGGGAAGCAGCAAAGGAAACCCAGGGGCACTCGCAGCTCCATTTCAGCAACCCCGCAGGAAATCAGCTGATGGAGCTCAGCCTTCCTAATGCTTCCCAGAAACAACTCAAGAACAGCAGGCACAGCCACTGCAAAAGTAAGGCATTGACTGGACCTTAAATGTAACTGTTCTGGGGTGGTGACTGGCATGCAGGAATAAGCTGTTTACTGGATGGAAAGGAAGCTCCAGCATGACCCAAACTATTATTTTTAAGATTTGATCAGTTTTCTTTCAGTTTTGCAAGAATATATGATCATTTTATTCAGTGGAAATGCAATGATTTTGCCTATAGACCGATTGCAGCATGGCAGGGGCTTGGGCCCTGTGTTTCTTATTCTGATTTTCTGAGTTCTCTGCTGTGTAAATTCTGTGAACATCTGTGTCCATTTTCTATCTCTACAGAATGTTTGACACCTCCAGAGAAGCTCATCCCTGGGATCCTGGGCATCATCTTTTTTGCCTTATTGTTCACCTTGGTGATAACAAGCAGAGTTGTCTCTCCATGTAAGCATGCTTTTGAGAAATTATAAAGGAACTTTCCTCTGTAATGATGAAGTGTCTTTCAATGCTTCTTCTTTAAAGAAAATTATTTTATTTCAAGTACATATGTGGATTAAATGTAGAATGGTTATTCTGATTTTGTCAAAGATATAAATAGCAGGAGCATTATAATGTTTGCTTTTAAGTATACCAATTATGACTGTATAATTTAATAACAAGCTTTAAAATACTTAACTGAGAAATACAAACTACTTTTGAAAGTGTTTTTGTCCCTCTATGGGTTGTACTGTGAAAATGTTGAAATTTAGGAATTTACTGAACTAATTTTCACTAAAGCTTTTACCATATTATTCAGACTATAGCAATTACAATTTTATTCTGTATTATTCTAATTCAAATAGCACATAAAATTAAAACTAAGGGACTAAATGTAACAGGAGGAATGGGCCTGCTGCCCAGCTAGCTTGCACCTGAAATAATCACACAGAAATTGTATTAATTAAATTACTGCTTAGCCCATATGCTCTAGCCTCTTATTGGCTAACTCTCACATCTTGATTCAGCCCATTTCTAATAATCTGTATGTCATCATGAGGTCGTGGATTACTGGGAAAGATTCAGCATGTCTGAACTGGCAGCTTCATGGCAGCTCTCTCTGACTCTGCATTCTTCCTCCCAGCATTCAGTTCTGTCTCCCTACCTACCCTATCACCAGGCCCAAAGCAGTTTCTTTATTAACCAATGAAAGCAACACAAATACAGAAGGACCTCCTACACCAACTAAAAGTTTTATAATTACTTTAGATGTCAAATTTACTAAGAATTACTTTAACTCTCAAGATTCACAAACATCAGATCAATGTCAAAATGGATCACTGATTTGCTCTAAGAGTAGTAGTGTTGGTTTTCAACCTTCCAAATGCTGCCACACTTTAATACAATTCCTCACGTTTTGGTGACCCAAAACTATAAAATCATTTTTTGTTTTCTAGTTTGCAACTGTAATAGTACTACTATTGGAAATCATAGTATAAATATCTGATATTCCTTAAGGGTGTAGTAATGAGGGGCTCAGACTGTGTCCCCCAGCGCCTGGTCCCCGGCACAGGGCCCCTTTGTTTTGTTCCACCCAGCTCCCGGTGCGTACCCGAAATAATTACATGGAAACTGTATTCATTTAAATACTGCCTGGCCCATTAGCTTTAGCCTCTTATTGGCTAACTCTCACATATTATTTTAGCCCATCTCCATTAATGTGTATCACCACTTGAGTTGTGGCTTACCAGCATGAGTCTAACCAGTGTCTATCTTGTGCTGGAGAAACATGGCGTCTCCCACACTGCCTTCTCTCTCACAGCATTCTGTTCTGTATACTCCGCCCACCTAAGGGCTGCCCTATCAAAAGGCCAAGCCAGTTTTCCTTATTCATTAATGGTAATCACAGCACACAGAGGGGACTCCCAAATCATCCCTGAGAACCCTCCTACACCAAAAGGGTCATCCACCTTCAAAGGGATTGTGACCCACAGGTTGAGAACCCATGAATTAAAGGGTGTCTGTGTAACAGTGCATACATATGTCCAATCCCCATCTTATAAAACTCAAAGGCATATGCAACTAGTTATGGCAAAAGACAGGAAAATAAAGATTTTGAGCAGGAAGACCAGATAAGAGTATGCATAGGGAATGGACCTAGTTATCTGAGTTTAATTACCTCTACCTATTCACATTTTGATCAATATTAGCTATCAAATACATATAGATATTTTTATGTATGGTAAAATTAAATGACAAAGTTAATTTCAGGTTAAATGTACTTGTAAAAGAATGGTTTCTATAAAATAAAAAAACATGGAAGTAAGTATTCAGTACCAGTACACAAATATAGATAAAATGTTCTAAAATAAAACAATGACATGTTATACACAGTTGTAAATACATGAAACATGTATAAGAATATTAATGGACTCCACACACATCACACTGACAGGAAAAATGGTTAAGCAATGATTGACACACAGCAGCTCTTACCTGCTCCTCTTCACTATCTATATAAAGCAGACTAGAGTTCTTGGCATTGCAGGACACCAAACTGTCATTCCAATTTTTTTTTTCTCCACACTAATGTAATAACAATTGTGGGAATATGACATCCACTCCTTTGGACAAGAGCCACAAGGGTGTGCTGAAGAAAGATTATTATCTAGAAGCAACAGGAATTTAATAATGAAAGTTAATTTACTTTTGCATAGTTTTGAGCATCCATGAATAAAATACAGCTATGTACTCCAGATGCTGGTTCATGGAAAACAAAATGCAGACTCACACACACTCAAGCACAGAAGCAACCTCTGGCCCATAGTTATATGTCCATATAAAGCATATAACTCCAAAACAAATTCTTTTCCCAAAGCTTTCCTCAAGATTACTGAATATATAATCTATTCTAAAAAACTGAATTCATTTTTTGACTCATCATAATTTGTCAATAGGAAATTTAAGAAAATTATAAAAACTGTCTTATAGTTATTTTACATGATTATTTCTTCTTACTGAGTGACAAAAGGTATAATCATTCTTTAATGTTTTTTGTGAGAATGTAGTGTTCATATTTCTAGATCATTTTCTTCTTATAAATACATTATTATCTTGGCCTGGCTTCAGTTACACACAAAATGTAATGTTCACTCATTTCACACATGTGTGGTTCCTAGATGGCGCCTGTGATCTTTGTTCACATGACTGGATTGCTTTTGAAAACAACTTCTATCACGGTTTTTGTGAAATAAAAACCTAGGCAGACAACAAAGTCTCGTGTGAAGAACTGAATTCTCATCTTGTGGAGATAGACTCCAAAGCAGAGCTGGCGTCTATCCTGGTTTTTTGTAACTGTTTGCTCCGAGAGCACTGGTCATGAAGATCTAGCAAACTGAATGTTCTGGAAGGCCTGTGATGGCTACTAATGAGGATTTACTATTGTCCCTAGTGAGAAAATAGAGAGTTCTCTGCTGCATTGCAATGTTTA
>PVIU01033284.1:0-12576 GCA_004026605.1 Ondatra zibethicus
TGTACTTTGGGACACTTCCTATAAGTTAACCACTTCCATAATTGTGGCATACTCATGTATTACCTTTGCACCCATATCATGAGACATAAACAATCACTCTCAGCTGCTGAGCATTTTCTAAAGAAATATCTATATTGCTCACCATTTACCACTCAATATCCATATCATAAAAGTTCACAAATAATCCCTAATAAACCTCTAAATTATTTTACTATCCTTAATGGCTTATAAATGAAATTTGAAGTAAAAAGAGAGTACATAAATTTCTAAAGTTTTTATAGGAATTAAATGTTGAAGCAGAAATTCAAGCTGAACCATTCTGGCTTTAAACCTGATATTGGAATGGCAATGATATGAATAATAAGTAACCAATGATGGACATGAATGAAATATTAATGTAATACCTATTTGTAGCACTGCTTTTAGACCTAGGCTAGAGAATCCTCTCCTGGGTTCCATATTTCAGTAGAATCATCTTGCTATCCATCTGTTGTCAAGCTCTGGGCACATTTCTTAGTGGCCTGAGCCACCACTGCTGTGTCTGAGTCTATACTGTCCTGCATACAACCTCACTTAGCTTCTGCAACCTTCTGGAGCCTCCTATGCAGCAGCACACTCTCTAGTGGTATTCCCATTCACAATGTCATCTGTGTCATGCCCAGGGGATGGTCATGGGTAGCCTTAGAAGGGATGATAATGATTGTGGATATGTGTGTAAAGGATCCCAAAAGTGCCAGTGAGGACAATTCTGGGAAAAGAAAGGGCAAAAGAAAGGAATAGCATCTGGCTATGGTCCAGAGGCCTTCAACCTACTTGCCTTGTAGGTTCCTGGAAGTAAAACCAGGGTTCCCATGAATTCTACATTAGAATCCCAACACCCAACTCATTAAGAAGGTATATTTTTTATACCAGAAGGTGAGAAAACTCTTATTAATTTTTCTATAGTTGTGTTATATAAATAATCAAGGTTGTTTTTTTATCATATTATTTTATTACTCTTTTTATAATACACTATTTAATATTTAATATAAACATTTAATTTAAATATATTATAAAATAGACATTTGGTAAGAGCAAGACAAACAACCAGTGCATTAGTGTGGCTAAGCAAAGAATCCCTTCCTTTCTTCCATTAATAATAGTAGGTTGTATGTTCATTGAACAGATTGTTTAGGAATTAATTATATGGAGTAATGACTCATATCTTAAGCTGAACATGCAAGATCATGATGGAAAGAAAAGTAAGACAATCTTTAAAGGTTTTACTTTTGATGCCTTTATACGGAAATATAATTCTACGTGTTTTATCAGGTACCATCATTCTTTCAACCTTTTGCCAAAGTTAGGGAAAGCTACTGACTGCATTGCTTTGTGAGTTTTCAAGCACTGGTTGTTATTCTTTTTTTTTTTCACTTTGCTTCTGAAATATTCTTTTTGCATATATTTGATATCACCTTATAAGCAATAGCAAGAGTTTGTCTAGTTAAACCAGAGATTAGAATGACTTAGATATAAATGATGGAAAGTAATTAAAGAAAGACATGAAAGAAATATTACTGTATTACTTATTTATTGCCCTGCCCTTTGACCTAGGCTACAAAGTACACTTCTGGTTTGCACATGATGAGCAGATATACATGAAGGCAAAAACCCTTATATGTATTTTTAACAATGAAAAAATTTAGACTGTTTATATCTTTGAAGAGTAAAGAGTATTTGTGGTGTGAACATTTTTTCCACACTTTTTTATTTAAAAGTTGCCTTCAGTCTATAGTGAAGTTTGTAGCCTACAGGAAAAAAATTTCAATGTGACTGTCATAGGGCAAATCACATAGAAATAAAGTTTAGATGTGCCTGGATTACCTTGCCCAGTCTTGATGTGAGGGGAGGAGCTTGGTTATGCCTCAACTTGATGAGCCATGCTTTGTTCAAGCCCATGGGTGGCCTGCTCCTTTCTGAATGGAGATAGAGAAGGGGTGGGAGTAAAGGGGGAGAGAGGAAGGGGAACCTGTGGTCATTATGTAAAATAAATGAGAAATATGATATTTAAATAAAGTAAAAGAAAAGGCAATTGATGAGAAACATTACCAGAAAAATGGAAATATATGCTCAAATCTTTCTTCTTTGCCACTAGCCTCTTTGCTCCTGGTCAATTTGTGCTTATAAACAATTACAAATATTAATGTCTTGCTTATGTTTGTACCATTAATCAATAGTAAATATCCTTCATGAATACATTTGGGGGAGGTAAATGAAATTGTAGAATTTTAATAAGTAGTTTTTTATTTTTTTTATATACTTACAGCAAGGTGGCCTCTGGACCTTTCAGAGAAGGGGGTTAGAAGGCTTCCAAGGGTATAAAGTGCTCTACCTGGGAGAGAGCGGTTGTTTAGATAACATGTTCTTGACTATAGCTCACATCTTTATACTGAATGTGGAAGCCATAAAATTTCTGACAGCAGGGAAAAGTTTGTGAATGCACAACCAATAAAAGTTAGTTTAAAACCAGACACGCTCACATAATCCCTCCTCCCTCTCTTTGACTGAAATCCAAGAGCTTGGCCTGGTGCTTGGCTGTGGATCTCTGCGTCTGGGTCCATCAGTTACTGGATGGAGGCTCTATGACGACAGTTAGGCTATTCACCCATCCGATTACTAAAGAAGACCAGTTCAGTCATCCTCGCCACTATTGCTAGGAGTCTTATGTGGGGGTCATCCTTGTGGATTCCTGGGACTTTTCCTAGCACCAGGTTTCTCCCTAATACCATATTGGCTCCCTCTATCAAAATGTCTCTTTCATTGCTCTTCCACATCCATCCATCTGACGGTCATGATGGTGAAATCTACAGAGACTGCTGAACCAAGCTCGTGGCAACTCACAGACTCTAGACTGACAGCTGTGGAGCCTGCATGGAACTGGACTAGACACTCTGTATGTGGGATACAGTTGGGTAGCTTGGTCTATCTGAGGGGCCCCTGGCAGTGGGACCAGGATCTATCCCTGGTGCATTTGCTACCTTTCTATAGCCCATTCCCTATGGTGGAATGCCATGGTCTGTAACATGAGGGCCTGATTATTGGGGTTTCTGTCCTGCCCAGTTCCTGCAGCCAGTAAAACCCAAAGGAAACCACACACAGGTCTACATAAGTTATAAACTGATTGGCCCATTAGCTCAGGCTTCTTATTATCCCTTATAATTTATATTAACCCATTATTCTTATCTATGTTAGCCACATGGCTCGGTAACTTTTTTGACAGGTCAGGTCTTATCCTACTTCTTTGGTGTCTGGGCAGGACTGGGGAAAGAGCTTCCACCTTCCCAGAATACTCCTGTTCTCATTGCCCCACCTCTACTTCCTGTCTGGTCATCCCGCCTGGCTACTGGCCAATCAGTGATTATTTAAAACATAATTGACAGAATACAAAATTGTCCCACACCAATGGGGTCAGTCTCGAGGCATGGGAGGAGTGGCTTAGTCCTGCCTCAACTTAATGTGCCAGGCCTTGTTGACTCCCCATGAGAGGCCTTACCCTTGAGAGAAGGGTTGGGGGGGAGGGTAGGCTGCCTGGCAATAGCGGGGGGGGGAGAACAAGGGGAGATAGTAGAAGTGGGAAGGAGAACTGTGGTTGGAATGTAAAACGATACTAAAAAAAAAAAAACAAAAACAAAACAAAACATGTAAACATGTAAAGTATCTGAGGCCTTTCCCCACAACTTCCATGCAATCTTGTATATTTACTCAGTGTATTTATCGAGCACTCTGCCTTGTGTCTGCCATCACACCAAGCAGAGTCAATAAATTCTGCCTGAAACACCTTGGCTCAGATGGAAAATGAGAGTGTTATGATCTGCAAAGATTGTATTGTACAAAGGAAGGTTTCTATTCTTTTTTTTTTTTTTTTTGGTTTTTCGAGACAGGGTTTCTCTGTAGTTTTGGAGCCTGACCTGGAACTCGCTCTGTAGACCATGCTGGCCTCGAACTCACAGAAATCCACCTGCCTCTGCCTCCTGAGTGCTGGGATTAAAGGCGTGTGCCAACACCGCCCAGCTAGGTTGCTAGGTTACTATATAGTAAATGGTTTAATTACATAAAGAGAGACTTCTAATAATATCCTATAGTCAGAGTCTGCTCAAGCAGGAATCAACTGGGGGTACATGTGAGGGGGCACTAAGGCTAAAGAAATGGCAGATTCTCACTCCTCCCACTCTTCAACTGGTGTTCGTGAAATCTGCCCACTGTTCCTCTGCACATCTCAGCCTCTGCTTCCACCAGTTTCTGGATGAAGGTTCTATGGTGACTTTTAAGAGAGTCATCAATCTGTCTACAGGGCAAGGCCAGTTGAGACATCCTCTCCACTATAGCTTAGGGTCTTATGGGGTCATCTTTGTGGATTCCAGGGAATTTCTCTAGTGCCAGGTTTGTTGCTAGGCCCATATTGGCTGCCTCAATAAAGATAAACCTTTCCTTGCTCTCTGTCTCTGTCTTTTCCCCACCTCGACTATTCCATTCCCTCAAGTTCTTCTCCCTCTCCCTTTCTCTGCTCCTTCTCTCTTCAGACCTTTCTTCTTCCTAACCCTCATGCCCCCAATTATAGTATGGATACCCACTAAAACAGCTTACCTGAGCTAATGGGAGCCCACCAACTCCAGTCTGACAGAGAAGGAACCAGCATAGGACCAAGTAGGCCCTCTGAATGTGGGTGACAGTTGTGTGGTTGGGGCAGACTGAGGGGCCACCGGCAGTGAGACCAGGATTTATCCCTACTGCTTGTACTGGATTTTTGGGACCCATTGTCTTTGGAGGGATACTTTGCTCAGCCTGGATATAGTGGGTAAGGCCTTGGTCCTGCTTCAATGCAATGGGCTAGACTTTGTGGTTCCCCATGGGAAGACACCCTCTCTGAAGAGTGGATAAGGGAATAGGGGGTGGGACAAGGAAAAGGTGGAGGGAACAGTAGGAAGGAAGGGAGTGGAAACTGGGATGGATGTGTAAAATGAGAAAAGATAGTTTTTTTAAAAAAAATGAATTTAAACAATAGAAATGGCAAATTAAGAGAAATGGAGACAGAAAGCATAGGATAGATCAGGACTGCAGGTTAGTACCAAACAGCCCCCAGTTTATTTCTCAGCCAGCATGTATACTAATTATAGGCAAACGGCAGAACAGAGGGCAGTGCAGTCAGCTAGCCCTAGCCGCCTCCCTGCACTGTCCTTGGGGGGAAGCTCAGGCAGGTGCACTATCTCAATACAAGAGTTCAGCGGTTGGCATACACCAGTCCAAATCTTAATAATTAATGTGTTCTTTATCTTGGGCAAAAAATGCTTTCTCATGGGCTTAATCAGAACTTTCTAACAGCACTCAAGGATATTTGGAGCAAGCAGAACCGGCAATCTGGAACTCAAATGACTCCAGATGGAAACTGAGTCATACATGGACTACCACACCCTACCAGTGCTCTTCACTGTATAAGTATGAAGGTAGTTATCTGTGACTATAGTGTCACAGAATGTTTGAGTTTCTTTTAAGAAATGCTATTTGAGTTCCTGACATGAATTTCAAACACACACACACACACACACACACACACACACACAAATCGAGGGGGGAGAATCATTAAATAAATGAATAAATAAATTCTGGTTTGGGGTTAGGTAAGAATTTTTAGCAATTTAAGAAATGTTACTAAATACACTTCTGTGATTTTGTCCATGTGTTTATGTGAAGCATCATCTCAGCTCATGGATATTGTGAGGTGAAAAACTTCAAGAACCTCTGGTATAGAGAATAAGGGCTACAGATAAACATTGGATGTGGGCAGAGATGTGAGGATGGGTTTGTCAGGAAGCAGGGGAACACATGCAGGTTCCACTATAGGGTGTTTACAAGTGGGTAACTCAACCTGTCTTACAAAGAGAGTAGTCTTTATATCCTTTGCCTATCTCTGCCTGTCTCTCTCTACACACTTTCTTCATACTCTGCCACAAATACAACCTTGGCCTTTACTCTGAATTAGAACCCATGATGCTTGAATATCAGGTGATAAGTGGAACAACATAATAATGACTGAGGGATCAACTCATGCTATTAAATTCTGGAGTGGTAGAGATAACAAAATGAGACCAATAGTGGAAAAAGCACAAAATGGCTTCCCCTACCCTAACTAAATATGTGTGTTACACCATCTGAACTCCACTAGCCCTATCTCAGGATGCTGTGCCAATACCCAGAAAATAACCAGGAGACTTCGCTGAGGCGTCTCCTGTGAGAACACTGCTGTTAATTTACATTAAATAGGACCGTGAGTGTGAGTACAGAGACAGATCAAAGAACTTTCCACACAGACCTTGGTCCTGGGCTCAGTGAGGAGTCAGCAAGCTGCCCATGTGAACTGAGCTCCACTCCTTGCCTGCCTTTCTTAGCATTTTTTTTGCTTTTTTTATAGACCTATGTGGTATGATTTGGTTCTGCAACTTAAAAATAAAGAAAGTAAATAAATAATTACAAACACGTACACAGACACAATTTACAGTATGATAGGCTATACTACATTGCCAATCAAAGCCAAAAATATTGATTAACTGGTCTTACTCAAAAAATTTTGAATACTTCCTAGCCTAAGACATAAATTTCTATAGAAACCTCCAACCACAAAGGAAGATCAGAAAATACTCTCCAGCCATTTTCAGAAAATACGTGGCCTTTGTCTACAACTCCTTCTGACATTTAAGGTAGACCAGAAGCAAGGAAATAATAAATGTTTTCCTATATTACCTTCTCCCTGAGAAACAAGCATGAAGCTCTTAAAAGTCCAATGAAACACTGCAGAGTGTGCTAAGCCACAATTTCTGCATCCTCTGCAGTTCAGTTTTGACTCTACAGAAATCTCTGTAGAGCTCTTGGTAAAGGACGGATCCCTAAATTCCACCCCAGGGATTGCATGCTCATGGTCTACTGTTCTATGCATTGGAATCAGCATTTTAAGCTCCTTACTGAGTGGCCTGGTGCAAGTACATGAGAAAGCATACATTTTAACAGCAGCAATATTTGGATTTAGGGTGGCTACGTGCTTGAGAGACGGCTTAGGTGTTAAAAGTGCATGAGCACCTACTGTGCTTGCACAGGACCTGAGCTGGGTTTCTAGCACCCACTAGAGTCAGCTCACAGTCTCCTGTAACTCCAGCTCCAGGAGAGCCCATGTTGCTGGCTTCCATGGACACCTGCACTCACTAGACTGCAGAGTGTATACACACATACACACAAATACGCATAAAATAAATCTTGATGAAAGGTTGGCTTGCTTCTTTTTAAAGGATCTTCAAGTATAAACTGTGGGACATGGGGCTCACTTGCACTGAGACACAGTAGTCAGTCTTACTGGTAGGTGAGTACTGCTGTCCTTATCATCACACTAACCAAGTGGCCAAGGTAATCTAAGTCTGTACGGTAAAGAAGGCAATTTTTCACCCAAGTTCGGAGGGGAAATTAGTTGGGCTCTGGGCTTTTTATTTTAGTTTTGCTAAATCTAGCTGGCTGTGGTTTGTATTGCAGTGTATTAGTTACTCTCTAAATCCGGAGTCCAAACAGTGCAGTTCTTCACTGACTCTGTCCTTCCTGTTGGGAGAGCATTTCCTCCCTGTAGGAGGCAATTCTGCATCTTCCCTGGGCACGAATAGAATGTCAGTGCAGTTACGGGTAATGGCCTGCGGGGGGAGCACGCCAGGTCCTCTGCCTGTTCTCTTAATTCTGCCTCCCCTCTGACTGCTCTGTTCTGCTCTGCCCTGATGTGCAGATTTATATCAACTTCATCTAGGGGGAGAGCAAAGAGATTACAAAGGAGGACTGAAGGAGAGAGAGGAAGATGGTGAGTACATTTGACTCCTAGCTCCTTGGTATCAAGCCAATGAATGAGTGGGTGAATGAATGAAGAAATGAAAGACCAGTGGTATTTTCAGCTACGGTAAATTTAGTACATTTACTATAGAGTGACTAATACGTAAGTTGTTTGACTATGTTTTCAGCTTTGTGACAAGTGTTTTGAATATGTTTTGCCTAATCCCTACACACACACACACACACACACACACACACACACCCCACACACACCCCACACACAAATTACTATGATCTACTTCCCACAGATTTACATTTTATAAAAAAAGAAAAGGTATTTCCTTCCATGCAACAATCTGGGTACAGAGTGGCATGTAAGATGAACGTCACCAGCCTCACATGTGGGAAGACAAACAAACTGACAACTGCAGTTGACCTCTTTGTGGTGAGATGACAGCATCACCTGTGTGTACTAATCTGCGACCACCTGTCCAGTGGGTTAAGGCAATGGCATTCCTTCTCTAGAGGGTACCACCAAATCCTAGAAGACTGTGAGCTATTTTCATAATTTATATTTCTCTACAGCTGTTCCTTGTTTGCTTGTGAGTTTTACTGAAATGGACATCTTCTTGCAAAGAGTTTTCTCTCCACCCTGTTAATTTCTTCCTCACGCCTCTTGTCTTGCAGGACTCACTTGCGGAGTTCCAAGCTTACCAGTGACAGAGATTAGGGTGGGAGACACGGGCTCCATGCTCCCAGCAGAGCCTCTGCTTTTCAAGAGGACAACCCTGGATAAGCCTGACCTCTCAGAGATGACGCCAGCGTCATGATCTTGTCACTGTACAGCAGCCCTGCACGGTCCAGGCCACTGCTCAGCTGCTGAGCTCGTCCCAACTCCGAGCTTACATTACCTTTGCTCAGCACATTACTCTCCTAGCAGTAGAATTCCTAAACCCAAACAAAGGTGGGAGAGAGAAGTGAGAAGGAGTCCACCTGTTGCTCTTTGTGGTGGGAAGTATTCCATCTTAATGACACATCTATGTTTTAGCAGAAGTTGCCAGCAGGAAAATACAGCCCAGCTTGTAGATTTATTTTTCACTATGAGTACATTTAGTAATATCAAAATTTAGTAATGTGATTTTCTGTTAAACTCAGAAAGTCATTAACTTTCTGTCAGACAAATAATTTCCCAATTACAGAATGCACAGGGTTTTGTTTTTCCTCCTGCTGAGCAGTACAGAATTGGCACGGCAAGGCTCTTCTTTGCACTCTACCTATTGAAGGTGGTGGTTCAACTACTTCCCTTTCATTTCCTTGTCCCTCTTAGCTCATGGTGACAGGCATCATTTGGAGATGTCTCTCATAGCAGCCCTAAAGCACTTAAGGGTGCTTGATTATTCCTCACAGGACAACGCACATTTTACACTATTAACCAATCACCTTTACAGAGAACCTTTGTCACTAACAAGTGCAAGGCACTTGATATTCTCTTCTGTATCATTTCTGCAAGTTCACAGTGGATTTTGTTGTTGTTGTTGTTTTATTGTTCAGGACACTCAGTTGAATATGCTATCTGTGTCAGAACTATGGCCCTCAAAGCACAGAGAAATTAAAGAAAACTAATGTTCTTGAATGAGTATTTGTTATAAGAAAATAAGAGTGCATTGGATCTGATATTTGTAATTCATGAGGATATAAGGCAGATCTCAGGATCAACAGCTGAGTTGGGGATGCAGGGTATGGAAGACGAACTCGTGTGCACACAATCCCAGGTGTAGTGTCCTTGGTGGCTCTGGGATTGGCATTCCTGGAGCTTTGGCTTTCCTGGGGATGATAGTAGGGTGATAACCTGAATTTCCTCCAAATGACTAATTTGTGGGTAGCTTTCCTCAGAATACTAAGGATGCCACCTTGTGGCGATCCACGATATATGTTTGGTAGATGCTGCTTCCAAAATCCAATAAAGGCCACAGAAGGAATTTAAGACATGAGGTCAGGATTTTTTTCTAGGAGGAAGATAAGAGTAATCATGCTTTACCATAAAAGCACAGTGGTTAGGGGGCAGAGGAAACTGTGACCAAAACTGACTACACCGTGGTGGACCATCATTTAGCTTCCCTTGTCCTTTTGGTTGTGAGTCAAAGCCGTTAACAGCAGAGCCACCTTACTGCCCCCACACTTAGCTTCTCTAATCCAAGCCACAGCATATGTAAAGTGTTACAATAGCACTTAATTCATCTCATAAGACCGTTGTGAGGAATAAGGGAACTAGCACGCGGAGACTGGAACACTCCTAGTAATAATTTAGCATGTGGAACAGCAGCCCTCTACAGTGTATATCCCCTCAGCTGCAGCACAAGTCTGTCCACCCAATGCATATTTCTCCAGATTTTTCTGAAATAAGATCGAAACCAAAGACCAAGGAACTAAGAGATGCGTCTTAATTCTGCATAATGCTGAAGCATTTAGTCGTGTAAGGTGTGACTGCACAGTCCGTTCTGGGCGACACAGACCCTGGATGGTGACAAGGGCAGAGGCTGATTGACACAAGTACCATTCAGACATTCCACGGTACCCAGCTATCACTGCATCAAACCTCTTTGAATTGTGTAATACAGTCCTATGCCTTGGGAGTCTGCCACTGACATACATTCAGATGTCTGTCCCAGGCAGCAGGCATCCTTAGGAATCCAGATCACAACAACCACCCATTGTCCTGGAAGAGCATCAGCTGCAGATGTACTACAGCAAGATGGGCCTGTGTCCAAGGCGCGTGGCTCCTTGAATATGCTCAGTCAGTCATTCTTAGACTACAGGAACTTGTGGACCAAAACCCATTATATTATACTGAAATCAGTGAAACTAAAAACCATCCAAAATACAAACATAAAATTAAAAATGAGAATTAGAGCACAAGTTTCTAACAGTGATGATTTGTCCGTTTTCTTACTGTCTGGAAAATTATGAACAAAAATGAAATCATCAATTCCTATTCTCTGGATTTTTTTCTGTATCTTATGGGGGATAAATACAGACTGAATTTCCTTGCTCTAAAATTATTACTTTTCCCCATTTGAATATTTTTTTAGAATCTGCATGACATTTTAATTCAATAATGTTCATTTTCCTCAATGAAGAAAGCCTGGTAATAAATAAGTGCTGCATTTGTAATCATTATTGGTATTTCAGATGGCCTGGATATTTTCAGGTTATAGACACAGCAAGAAATAATTTCAAATAGTAGAAATCTTGGGATTAAAACACATTAATTTGCATGCAGATATATTTGCACATACACACACACCAAGAAGACAAACACCACACATGTACTCAAACTACTTCCATTGCTACTGATACTATCCTCAAATTCCCATGTGGAATATGCATGCCTTTGACCATGGTGTAGACCTCAGAAAAAAAAGAAACCCAGCTGGGTAGTGGTGGCACATTCTTTTAATCTCAGCACTCAGGAGGCAGAGGCAGGAGGATTTCTGTGAGTTCGATGCCAACCTGGTCTACAAAAGCTAGTTCCAGGACAGACACCAAAGTTACACAGAGAAACCCTGTCTCAAAAAACCAAAAATAAATGAACTAATTAATTAATTAAAAAAGAGAGAAAGAAGAGAAAAAAAGAAGAGTAATAGAAGACCCAGCCTGTTAGAATTTGCAGCATGTCAGGGCATTGAGAAGTCCAACTAATTGAGCCCTCTAATGGATACCAAAGATATAGTTCAAGGTTTGAAAATCTGTTTCATTTTTTTCTGTAATCTTTGGCTACAACTTAGTTCAGTGAGAACTCTCAAGTTTCTACCACTGACTCTGATACATTGCCTGCTCCTTTCTACCAGGGAGATCACTGCTTCTCTGTGAATCACTCTGTAGACCTTGAACTCCCAGAGATCTGCATGCCCCTGCTTCCCAAGTGCTGGGATTAAAAGTGTGCCAGGGAAACTGAAGGAACCCATAAGGATGACTCCAGCTAAGATTCCTAACAATAGTGGATAAATAGCCTGAAAAGGTCTTTTCCTGTAATCAGATTGGTGACTGCAGTAATTGTCATCATAGAACCTTCATCTAGTAACTGATGGAAGTAGATGCAGAGATCCACAGTAAAGCACTGGGCTGAGCTCTGGAAGTCCCAGTCCAGTTGAGAAGAGGGAGGAAGGATTATATGAGCAAGTAGATCAAGATCATGATGAGGAAACACATAGAGACAATTGCCTGAGCTTGTGGAAGTTCATGGATTCTGGACAACAACTAGGGAGGGGACATGGGACCAGCCTAGGCCCTCTGTATCTGCATGACAGTTGTGTAGCTTGGTGTTTTGTGGGACCCCTAGCATTGTGACTAAGACCTGTCCCTAACACATGAGCTGGCTTGTTCGAACCTATTGCCTATTGTGAGATGCCTTGCCCAGCTTTGATGCAAGGTGGAAGAACTTGGTCTTTCCTCAACTGGGTATGCCATGCTTTGTTGATTCCCATGAAAGGCCTTACCCCTCTGAATGGAGATGGTGGAAGAATGGAGGTGTGGGAGAGGGAGTGAACAGGAGGAGAGAAGAGAGGGGAAATTGTGGTTGGTATTTAAAATAAATAAAGAAAAAGAAGAAAAAGAATGAAAAAATAGTCAACCAGAGCTTGTTTCTCTTCCAGTGACTTATTAACCAGGATGCTTGGGAAGATACTTCTATCAAAAAGTAAAAGAAATTAAAATTACAATGGTATAATTCTGCTCTTCTTCAAA
>PVIU01033285.1:0-12566 GCA_004026605.1 Ondatra zibethicus
AAAAAAAAACAATGGTTATTTGCTTAACCCAACTTGGTTATTTCTGACTGATTAATCAGCTAATTTGTTTTGCCACATGCTTACTCAGTGGCTTTGTTGGTGTCTTCAGTTGTAGGTGCCAGATGTGACATCCAAATGTCACAAATCCATCTTCCCTGTCGACATCTCTGGGTGACAGAATCACCATCATTTGTAAGGCTGGTGAGGAGGTCATTTGTTCTGGATCATCATGGTATCAGAGGAAACCTAATCTCCTGATTTCTGAGTAGTACAAACTACTCAGAAAATGGAGTTCCAAGGAGGCTCAGTGGCAGTGGGTCTGGCAAACAGCATTCCCTCACAATCAGCAGCCTGGAGGCTGAAGATACTGTCACTTATTACTGTCAGGAAGGTTATGATACCCCTCACAGTGACACATGTCATGTCATAAACCATCCAGAGAGGAAGAGTGAGTTTGGCCTGCCGCTTCTTTTCCTCCTGGTGTCTCTGCTTCAGTTAAGAATGTTTGCCAGGCACAGACTGCCATTAAAGGACAATTGGGGATTTGTGTCAATATATAGAATATTCACTTCTCATATTCAATCAATTAAAAGAGTTATGGCTTTGAAAAGATTAAGTTGTACAAACAAACCAGATTCTTTGCCAGGCTTGTATATTTGTTGGAAGGAGGGCTGCTTGTTTGTCCAAGCCACCCAGCTAGCTTAGACCCAAAATAATCACACAGAAACTATATTAATTAAAAGAATGCTTGGCCCATTAGTTCTAAGTTTCCTATTAATTCTAGTTTACATATTAATTTAACCCATCTCCATTAATCTGTGCATCACCATGAGGTTGTGATCTACCAGCAAAATTTCAGCACATCTGTCTCCGGTGGCTCCATGGCTTTTCTCTAACTCTGACCTTCTTCCCTCCTGGAATTCAGCTTAGTTTTTCCCACCTAGCTAGGTTCTGCCCTGCTGTTGGTCCAAAAAATTTTCTTTCTTCATTAGTGGTAATCACAGCTTTCACAGGGAAATCCCACATCATATATTGTCAAAATTCTGATACTCTGCTGCTTTCCTGCTTTAGGCTTTAACTCTGAGACTATTGTCATTTATTTGAAGCCACAAGAATAATGGAAGATTATTTCAATAACTTCTGGTTATTTTTTTACAAATCAAATGTCATAAGCTTGCAAATGTTTAAATTGCTGACTAAAGAGAATTAGACCTACATCTTGGTTTTCTACATCATAAAACTCCCCTCAAAACAACTTCTCAATGTGGGAAACAACTCTCAGTTGTTAATAAACACAATCTTTCAAACAGATTATATAAAACTATGACCACTCAGAAGATTTTTAAATCATTTCCAAAATGCCTTGAAAGTGTTGTAAATGCTTTCAGGTGACAGGGTTATTTTAAGCCAGTACAACTGCAGTAAAAATACTAGCAGTTATTTTACTTAGGAAATATGGCAGAAGCATGGCATTGGATCTTTAAAAACACAGTTGTTATTATTTTGAGTTTAAAAAAATGGCAAACACCAAAATAGCTGAAGATCCTTTAAATGTGTGCATTCATATATCCATTTATTCACATACAGATCATGTTTAAGGCACAGACATAGGTTACTCTAGTATGAAGAGAAGACAATTATCTGATAGGAAACTCGTATTCAGGAGCAGGAGTAACCACCTTGTAAGGCAATAAGACATGGCAGCTCTTCAGTGACAACAACTGGAATTTCCCTTTGAGATTTTGTGTTTGTTTTTTGTTTTTTAGCTTTTTTTTCTGAAGTTGAACTCTCTCCATCCAAAAGAGTTAGCACTTTCTGTTAGTATTTCAGTGTTATGCATCATGTGAAAACTGTATCAAAATTAAAACAAATCAAAACATTAAAATCATGACATAAACATCTCTTTAGCTAAGGGAAGTTGACTCCATAGGTAGTTGAGAGGGAAGTTGGATAAGAAGAAAAAGATAAAATAAAGTAAGTTTCCCTAAGGAATGCTCCCACCTCAGCTTTAGCTTAACTCTTTTGTTCTCTTTCTTACTACCACAGAGTCAGAAGGCCCTTCTTCCTCAGAAAAGTGGTTCAGGACATCCTGAGAAATAGCACGCTTGAGTCAGACGTGGGAGGACTCAATCCATATAGTAAGGTTACTGGGAGCTGATGAATGGTTTTCTCTTAGTTGTTTGTGTTTGTTATTTTGTGGTGGGATCTAGGCATCTGGAGTTAGGATGACTTAGGTGATTCTGGATATTGATATCTGCTCTTCTCTTTCTTGGGTGGCTGTTCTGATATTTCCTTTCTAGATCATAAGAAAGTTCAAGGCTATAGATTGCCTGGTAGAGGAAGTCTTCCCTGCTGTGGAACCAAAGTACTCATTGAAAAGAAAGGGAGAAGGGAAGGACTGAGGAGAGCTTGGGGGAGTGGGAGGGTGGAGATGGAGGAAAGGTGGATATTGGAGAAGGGAATAAGATATCTACATTATTGGAGTCATTTTAGGACTGGCAAGATACTTGGCTCTAGAGGATATCCCAGGTGCCCACAGGGATGTCCCCAGCTAGGTTCCTGGGCAGCAGAGGAGAGGGTGCCAGAACTACCATTGTCCCATAGTCACACTGATGAATATCTTGATCACATCCATAGAAATTTGTCCGATGGATGAAGATAGAGACAGAGACCCACATTCACACCAGAGCAATGGATTGAGCTCCCAAGGTTCAGCGGAGGAGCAGAAGACAGAAGACAACCAATCCTAAGGGTTCAGATCCAAATACATGCAAATAAGAGCAATGATTAATACTGGAGTACTGGCAATCTCAACTAAAGAAATTTGTGATAAAAAGTCCATAATAAGACTGATCTTGGACTAAACCAGCTACCTTGGCCAGAATGGGCCTGAGAAAGCAAGCTCCATGCGAGTGGGAGTGGATCAACTACAGGGATATTGGCAGACCAGGACTGAGCCAGCGACCTGGGCCAGAGCAGACCTGAGACAGCGAAACCCACAGGAACAGAAATTTCATCCGATGGATGGAGATAGAGACAGAGACCCACATTCACATCAGAGCAATGGATTGAGCTCCCAAGGTGCAGTTGAAGGTGCAGTTGAAGAGCAGAATGTGGGAGAAGATGAGTAAGGAAGTTAGGACCATGAGGGGCTGGTCCACCTACTGTGACAGTGTGCCTGAACTAATGGGAACGCACCAATCCAGCTGGACTGGGACTGAATGAGCATATGATCAAACCAGACTCTCTGAATGTGGCAGCGAAAGGGGGCTGACGGAGAAGCCATCAACAATGATACTAGGACCTATCTCTTCTGCATGTATTATTTTTTTGGGAACCGAGTCTTTTTGGATGCACACCTTCCTAGGCTGGTCAGGAGGGGGGTGGGCCTTGGACTTCCAACAGGGCAGGGCACCATGCCCTCTTTTAAGGAAGAAGGGGGAGGGAGGAGGGGTGGGAGGTAGCGGGAGGGGACCAGAAGAAGGTGAAGAAATGTAAAAAAAAAAATTATTTATTTAATTATGTTTTTGAATGGAAAATAATAAAAAATAAAAAAATAAAAAAAAGAAAAGAATGTTTTCAACAACCCAGAGTCCACCTGGTGGGGAATATGCATGACAAGATTTCTAAAAGAGGATGGTGAGGAAGGCAATGAAGGAGCTATATTGTCCTTTGTTTAATAGGCAGCTGCTATACTCACAGGTGTCCAGGATGATTAACTGCTGTCTCCAGTTCAAAATTGGAGAGTGCACAAAAGAGCCTTCTGCAACTTCATGACCCTGAAGCATATTCTGAGATCTAAGGGAGTTGTGTGGGCAATGGCTCAAAAAACATAATCTAGGACTCTGGAGCTGCATTACTGATGCAGAGACCAGGGCCTTATAACAGAAGAGATGGTGGAGGATGAGAGAATGACAGATCTGGGCAATTCTGAACCAGGTTCTTTTTACTGTGTCTGCTAGATAGTTTTGTAGTTGATTGACAAGCCAGTTTAAAATGGGATTAAAAAATAGTAGGAATGAAACAAAGATGGGTTTCTGAAAGAAATTTGTGAACACAAGGAAAAAGAATTTAAAACAAAAGCCAAAATTATAAATGATAAAAAATATCCTTATGATTATATTAAGTGGGGAAATGCAGAGCACTGCTTCACAATTCTGAAATGAGAAAAGTGCACATGCCTGCCCTCCAACTTTTATACAATGTAATTCTCAAAACTCAGTCATAGAAAAGAGGAAAAAAGGAAAAGTTAAAGGATATAAACAGTAAACTAAGAATCCAAATTACAGCCGGGGACTGGTGGCACATTCCTTTAATCATAGCACTAAGGAGGCAGAGGCAGGTGGATCTCTTTGGGTTCAAGGTTAGCCTGGTCTTAAAGAGGTAGTTACAAAACAGGTTCCAAAGCTACAGAGAAACCCGGTCTCAAAACCCAAAAATAAATGAATGAATGAATAAATAAATAAATAAATAAATATTTTTTATAGCAAGTTACAACAGTATGGTATTATACTTAAAAGACTCTGAAAGCTCAATCAGAAAACTATTTTTGATTTTGACCTGAAATTGATTTCAGCAAAAATCAGGATATAAACAAAGAGTATTATATTCAGTAGATTTTCTATATTAACAAACATACTAAGAAAGAATTCAGGAGTAAATTCCATTCACAACTACAAAACAAAATTCCTAGGAACCAGTTTAAGCAAGGAAGTTAAGGATCCCTATGTGAAATAATTGGGACTTTAAATAATGAAGTTGTAGAAGACAGAGGATGGAAAAATCTTTAACCTTCACTAATAGAGAAAGCCCGGAAGCATGCAGCAACAGTGTGACACGAGAAAGCAACCCACATCATTATCCCAGGGACAGTGCCCTGAGAGTTGGAAAAGCAAAATCACTGCATTATCATCCATCGAAGTGAGTGTTGAAGTGCTCAGCTGTACAATAACTTAAGCATCTCTTGGTTTGAATTACATTGAAAGTGTGAAGCCTGGTGTGCATTCCTGTTTCAATCACTAGAAGAAAGAGAGATGTTGAGTTTAATATTTGATCAGTTTTGGAGGTTCTGCTCCATGGAAGTAAGGCCCTGTGTGCGTCTGTGGTGAGGCATAGGGACAGGAGTGTATGGAGCAAAGCTGAGCACTTTGTGGTGAGGAAAGAGGGGGACATCACAGTAACACAGTTCTCCCCATGAACACAGAGTTAGTGACTTCACACCTTTCTAGTGGACCTGTAATTATACATGTTTCACCACCGAACAAAACAACATCCTGGAAACTAAGTCTTTACTACACAGGCCTTTTGTTTTCAGTCAAGCTACAATGTACTTCTTTGATTCCATCCTTGACTGGAGAATACTTCACTCGGTCCCCTCATATAGAATGATATTATTCAAGTATATCAGGGTCTGAGACATTTCTATCTGCCAAATACCTGGAAACCGAAATGTCTGACCTTCCACCACATTGTTAGTACCTCCAGGTGCCATAGAGAAGAGAAATGTTGATTATGTAAAAGCCTCACTTCCTAGCTAAGTTGAGGTTTTTCTTAAAAGCTGTGGTCCTAGGTAGAATTGATGGTATGCTGAGTGTCCACAGGGACACAAACCTAGCATCATTTTCTGCTTTGTGTTTCACAGTAGGGAAATTGTCATGGTATTTGTGACTCTGTCCTCATGACAAGATGGGACTCCTAAACTGCATGCTGATTGACAGGAACTGTGGAGTCTGAGGATGTGTTACTGGTTACAGGGTAAAATGTGCCTCCACTTATGAAGGCTTTGTGTGAATTCAGCATTGGCTTTGGAGTGAGAAGAGACATACATACCTTGTCCTCAGTTATGCTTATTCATTCTACGTTTAGTTTTCTAGTGTCCTTCTTCATTCCATGCTCACACCTCACTGCCTCTTCTGATCCTAATGACATTTAGTATAAAGCCTCTTAGTGGATTCAACATCCCTTTCTCATATGAACCATGACATTATTTTGGGGAATCTTATTATCAAATAATTTTCTCTTGTTGAGAAGTCTCCAATGCAAAATATGTTGTTGTTGTTGTTGTCATGAGATACAAAAAGTTAGTGTAAGCTAGATAGATTGTCAGTGGATAAGATTGCTTTCTGGTCTTTCTGAGGACATAGGTTCAATTCGCAGCATGCCTATGGCAGTTCACAGTCATCTGCCACAATATTTCCAGGTGAACCAAGCCTTTATCTGGAATCCAAGGGCAACAGTCACAAATGTGGTACACAGTCATACATGCAGACAAAACACATATATACATAGAATAAATATATAAACATCTTTTTAATAAGTTTATTTCTCAGGAATCACAGTGTTTCTGCAACCCACAAGCTTTACAGAAGTGCAGTGACAGCACACATGGAATCTCAAAATAATAGAACATAACAATTCCAAAAGGCCAGCAAAATATCACCTGGTATACACCACTTAGACTCCTCCACCTAACACTTTGCTTGTCCTAACTGATGTAGGGTGACACAAGAGCGGGTGTCCTTTGAGCACCAAGTCAAGCTTTTCTAAGATTATTTACATATTGATACATTATCTCTGGAGCAGATTGCTCAGAGAACCTTTAAAGGCATCTTACCAGGTCTTAAAGCTGCTCTCCTGCTGTGGGTACCTCTGTTCTAGGATTCAGGTGAGAAGACTCAGTATTGTTGAAGCTCTGTCTCTCACCTGGGTCTTTCCTACACATCTCCACTATGTGCTTCATAATAGAATGATTACTCATAAAAAGGGTGAAGCTGTGAAAGAGAGATTCCTTAAACCAACATGTGTGTTTTTCTGAGCATGTATATTTTAATCTTTTTCCAATTTTCCTCTTTAATAAATGTTCCCCTGCTACTATTTTCAAAGCACAGTTTTTAAATTCAATAGATTTACTCAACAATCATTTAAAATTTACTGCAAATGTTCCTCAGTTGCTCAATATAAGAGCTTTGAGCATTGAAGACTGTTAGTTGTCTTGCAGACACAAATTGACATCCTCAGCCTAATGTCACATTTCCACATCATTTTTACTAAGATTTCAAAAGTCCCTCTTCAACAGATCACACAAGCCACCCTCCTGCAACCGATTTACTGCTTAGCTCCTGACCAGTACTTTTGTGTTCATCACAGATGCTTATTTACAGGCTTAGACTACTTAGCTCTTCTTTACTCTTATCCTACATTCACATCTTTCTTTTTAATATCTTCCACAATGTGACCACATTTTCTTCTTACCTTCTTTCAATTTTTACTGTCTTCTTAGGTGGAGGGATATAATGTCTTACTACATATCCTGAGCTGATCTGGAAATCACTACTTAGCAGTCAGTCACGCTGAAACGGCAACCTCAGTTTTCAACCCATAAGCCTCTTCACCCTGACTGATAAATTACATGGCACCATACCTATGATCCTCTTTGGGTTCTAGTTGCTCTTCCATTACAGGTACAGGACTCTAGAGATCCATGAGTGTAAGAAAGAAACTTTACTTCAAAGAACTCTCCACCTCTTCATGAACCTCCTTTGGGCTTTTGCAAACCTCCCATGTGGAGTAAAAAAGTTCAACGAAATGATCCTTAGCAATACCTTCTGATGAACATCTTTGAATTTTTCAAGATTACAATCCTAGCTCTGGATAGTGAAACTGTATTGTATGACTTGCCTAGTGCTACACAAGAAGTTATCATAAACTCCGCGACTTACAGTCTCAGTACCTACAAACTGAGCACAGTGTGTCTGGGTCCTCTTCGCAGGCTCTCTCAGGTTAGTCAAGGTGTTGCCAAGTCTGCATTCTTTTCTGGAAACTCAAAAATATCTCACTGTACGACCAGTGAATTTGTTGATACAATTTTTTTTTTGAAATTTCATGTCAAAGTTTGCATGATTTACTGTCACTTTGCAAATATCATGACTCGATTACTCATGTCAGGATTAGAATACTGATCCACTTTGGCCAATTGCTGTCAGAATTACTGGTGAATATGCAGTAAGGAAATCATAGAGGGTATAGAAGATCTCAAGATTAATACTATTCTGCCTGGATCACAAGATGTTGGTTGAACTCTATCCCCAAACACAGAAAAATAAGTATTATATTCACATACACAAAGAGTCTTTTCTGAAACAAATGTATATATTGAACAAAAGAGAAAAAGTTAACAAATAATGTGATTCATTTTTATTATAGCTGAATAAATTTTCTTGTACATTTGTACCTTTTTACAGTCCATTCATCTGTTGATAGACACTGGGTTGATTTAAATTTTTACTGTTGTGAATAGTGCAGCAATAAAGATGGGTGTGGAAGCATATCTCTTTAAAGCAGATTTATATTTGTTCTGGGAAATACATAGTGCAGAAGTAACTAATTCATATGGTAATTTCATGTTTTCTTGAGGCATCTCCATGCTTAATCTCACAGTGACTGTGTATCAGTCTCTCCAGCAGCATATATTGCTTGCTCTTCCTATCCTGTTTCACTATCATTTATAGTCACTTTTATGATTTCCTTATAATTCATCATTGAAATGAAGTGATTTTTATGATTTTTGCTTTGGTTTCTAACTCAGTGACAAATTGGGAGATACTACAAGCCACAGAAGATCAGATAGAAGTCACTAACTACCTCCAGGAGATCACAAGTTATTGATGTTCAGCAGCTTCATTCTTATCTATTTATTTAGAAGAGATTGGAAAATGTTTATTCTTTTCCTCCATATTACCATGCTGAAGATTTTGGAGCTGAAAGCCCCATTAAGGTTTTGCGTGGATGAAGCTGTGTTTCCCATGGGGCACAGAACTCACATGTTACTTGTTTTTCTATTGTTCTTCTCACACAGTTTCAGGCAATTGTCTATGATATTCGAAAGATAAGTAACATGTGGTAGCAGGAGGACCAGCTAAGTAGGGAGGGTTCCATTTTAGTCTTTATCACTCTTTGTTGAGATTGCATGACTTTTACACCTTATTAAATTACAAGATCCTCAGCCCCATTATGCTGATTTTGAGGATGAAATATGACTTCCCTAGATGTTTATTTAGTGTGGAGTCTATGGAAGAGGGTCCTGTGTCCCATGAGATCAACATAATCAACATCTGACTTCCAGGCTCCAAAGCTGTGAACAAATTAATCTATGTTGTATTCATCCAGTAGGTTTGTAGTTAATTCACATTTAATCACAGCCTAAGGATTCTAATGCACAAGGTTGGAAACTGGATTTTTGGGAAAAGGAGTAACTAAACATTCTTTGGTTTTTCTACTATACATAAAAAATCATGAATATTGTGTCCTTTTATTCTCTGTGATCCCCCCTTACATATTGTGAAAATACATGTTTAATTGCAGGAGCATTTGGTTTTGTAAGACCCAGTTTCCGTGTGTTCTATTTGAATGATCAGGAGTAAATGGCATGAAACCACAGTCTGATCTCATTGCAGCTGTTACAAAGCAAAGTACAAAGTTCTGCAAAGATTGAGAGCATGGCAAACCTTGTTAGACACTGACAGGAACATTTACTCATCTGTCATATTTTTAGACACTACCAGGAGCAGAGTTAATGATCTGTCTTATTTTTGACCTTGAGATTGGGAATTTCATTAATTCACATGTTGCTTATCTCTCTCTTATGATGGTGTTACAAATTGACAAAGAGATCAGAATATCAGAAATAATTTAACATTTTGTATATGAAAAGTAGGTTGTTAAAATTATATAATTAATGAAAATGAATGGGAAATACATGTTACTTAAATGTATATTTAATTTTCAATAATAATCTTGGCTTAATGCTAAAATGTTAATGTTAGAAAACTACTTTGATTTAGATATTAAATGCCTAAAGTGCCTTGTAAGAACTTGATTAATAACACACATTTTGAAAGATTGTCTCCATGCACAGATTAGATTGGCCTAGAACTTGTGCCCCAGGCTGATCTCAAATATATAATTCTCCTTATTATGTCTCTCCAGGTCTAAGATTAAAGATATGATTCCCATGTCTTGACATGACGTTTTACTTATTTATTTTTCTGTTTCTTGTACTTTACACATAATACTGGCTTTACTTCTTATATGTTCTTTCAGAGTTCACAAACCTCAAGTCCAGATATGTTCTGTGAAATAAGTTATTGCTTCTGATTTTCATGCATACACAAACATCTTTTTCTTTGTATAGCTTCAATCTCTGGTGCCATGATCTATTGATCTCTGTAAAATTATTGCTTGATTTAAGATGACAGTCTTCCCTTCAGGAGAGGATTTTTAGTGTTCACTATTTCAGAAAGACTATATTCACCCACTTACAATACTGCTAATTTGTAAATAATGTTAGAAAATGAATTATGGAATAAACACTCTTGGCAAGTATTGGTCTACAACAATGAATTTTGAAAAAAAATCAAATTTGTTTTCTTCCTTTTCTACTTCCCACAATTTATCATCTTGTTTCAGGTCCCTTAGTTGTGCAGATGACAATTGTTTGTTTCTGAATGGTGTACCATTGCTTGAGATTTAAGATTCTCTCATCTCAATCTTAATGTTCTCCAGGATTTGCAAAGAATGAATTCTCGGCTGCACTTTTCTAAGTCTAAAACCTGGAGTACAATGTTGGTGGCACTGTTCATTGTCCTCTATTAAGTTTGGTTTTAAAAATAGGATAACTTGAACAAATTTAACCTCCATTGTCTCTCTCTCTCTCTGCCTGTCTTTTTTCCTTTCTCCATCATTTCTTTCTTTTATTGAATTTTTTACTCTAAGTTCCTTTGACTGTGATTTTTGAACATAATTTATTATTTCCATAGTATTGTTAATCTTAGATATCTTTCCTAACATTCTGCAAAACAAACTGATTTAAAAGTATTGTGCATTTTAAACCAAAGTTGTCATTAGAGTGCCTAAGAGATTTCTCTTTGAGCGCTGTAAGATGATATCATTCAGTGATTGCTCATACTTCCCGTGTTGTTATTTTTGCCTGTTGATTGACACCAGCTACTCACACATACTGCCCATGCATTTTCTGAGATATTTGCTAACTGCTTTGCATAGGCTCCTCCAACTCAGTCCAACCACCTAGAATTCATAAACCAACCCTTTTCAGTGAGAACTGACAGGCAGGGAGATCAACATGGTGTCACAAACCCAGGTTCTCCTGTTTCTGCTGCTCTGGGTGTCTGGTGAGAAATTCAAAATATTATAATCTTTTTAGAGTCATTTCTTTGTATATAAGATATTTACAATGTGTGTCATGATAGAATTTGTCTTATACAATAATACTCTGACAATATGATATTACAAAGATATTAAATTCAATTTTTTCATATTATGCATCATCATTTTTATTGCTGATTGCAGGTGTCTGTGCAGATATCGTGATGACCCAGTCTCCATCCTCCTTGGCTGTGTCAGCAGGAGCGAAGGTCACCATCAGCTGCAAGTCCAGTCAGAGTCTTTTATCTGGTAGTACTAACTACTTGGCTTGGTACCAGCAGAAACCAGGTCAGGCTCCAAAACTACTGATCTACTATGCATCCACTCGGTACACTGGAGTCCCTGATCGCTTCACAGGCAGTGGATCTGGGACAGATTTCACTCTCACCATCAGCAGTGTCCAGGCTGAAGACCTGGCAGATTACTACTGTCAGCAGCATTATGATTTTCCTCCCACAGTGCTTCAGCCTCCAACAAAAACCTCTCTCAGATTCTCACCAGCTGCCTGTACCACACAGCCCTGGACCTGCACACTTCCCCCTGCTGACTGAGACTGATGGGTTCAAACAGTGATGAAAAAGTTTGAAGAGCCCACCAAAAATAATGGGTTCATTGCCTCCTATGTCTTTAGATATGAAATAACTTTTAAATAAAATGTAAAAAAGAATTCAACGTTATCTTTCTATTCCTTCTGTAACACATTAACACAAGCTCTGCTGCTTGAATATGAGGGGTTCATTTTATAGTTCTGAAATTTCAGTGTCCAACATAAGACTCTATAGTCAGAAGTAATGGTGATGGTAGCAGTTTCAAAGCTCTAGGAAAAATGTTTACTGCTTTTTTATTGAATTCTGTGGTGCTTTCTTATTTCCTTTCTGGTGTCAATTTCTTCTGTTTTTTTTTTTTCTTTCCCTTTCCATAAATTATTTACTTTTTAGTACATTTTTGTTAAATAAGTAGTCTTTTCTGTGTCCTTGTGAGTATGCATTTGTTTGTCTGTGTGTATGTGTGGGCATGTTTCTTGGTACACATTTGACATGGCATAGTGTGGACAACAGAGAACAATTGCACTTTATTGATTGCTTTTCATTTGGGTCTGGGGATCAAAGTCAGTTATGACATCAGGCTTGTTGGCATATGGCTTTGCCCTCTGATGGATCTTTCTGCCCCTTAAAATCTTTAATTGAAATAAATTTATTGTACTCAATTTTCTTTATTATTTTATTTTTAAAATGGTCTTTTCTCATTTTTTCAGACCTATCCCAGTTCTCCCTCTCTCATTCCTCCTGCTCCCTTACAATCCAACCACCCACTTCTCACCCACTCCTTAGAGAAGGTAAGGCTTC
>PVIU01033286.1:0-12556 GCA_004026605.1 Ondatra zibethicus
AGGAAGGTGTGTATCCAAATAGACTAGGTTCCCAAAAAGATAATACATGCAGAAGAGATAGGTCCTAGTGTCATTGTTGAAGGCTTCTCAGTCTGCCCCCATTGGCAGCCACATTCAGAGCGTCCGGTTTGATCATATGCTTGTTCAGTCAGAGTCCAGCTGGATTTGGTGCGCTCCCATTAGTTCAGGCACACTGTCTCAGTGGGTGGACCAGCCCTTCACGGTCTTAACGTCCGTGCTCATCTTCTCCCACCTTCTGCTCTTCGACTGGACCTTGGAAGCTCAATCCATTGCTATGATGTGAATGTGGGTCTCTGTCTCTATCTCCATCCATCAGACGAAATTTCTACGGTGATGATCAAGATATTCATCAATGTGACTATGGGACAAGGCTAGTTCAGGCGCCCTCTCCTCTGCTGCCCAAGTACCTAGCTGGGGACATCCCCGTGGACACCTGTGATCCCCTCTAGACCCAAGTATCTTGCCAATCTTAAAATGACTCCCTTAATGTAGTTATCTTTTTCCCTTCTCCAATATCCACCTTTCCTCCATCTCCACCCTCCCACTCCCCCAAGCTCACCCCAGTCCTTCCCTTCTCCCTTCTCCTTCTCCCTCTCCCCTTCCTCCACCCCCTACAAACACCTCTATCCCCGCCCCCGTGCTTCCAACTTTTGCCTGGCGATCTTGTTTGCTTCCAATTTCCAGGAGGATCTATATATGTTTTCCTTTGGGTTCACCTTGCTATTTGGCTTCTCTGGGCTTGTGAGCTATAAGCTTAGTGTCCTTTGTTTATGGCTAGGGTCCACTAATGAGTGAGTACATACCAAAATCATCTCCTTCCTTGAGGGTTGAAATAAGGACCCAATTTTCATACCCAAGGTAAATTGAATGCAATTCTGGATTACTTTTACTCTTTCCAGTCTAGAATGAAAAACCAAGAAGGATGGAATGAATATAAAATTATATTATGTAAACATACGAGTCTGACAAAAATTGTAATAATCTAAGAATTTGCATTTAAAAATAAAGTCAAAGAGTGGAATATCCCAAACAATCAAAACATTTCCAAAACTGAAGAAGTATAGGGTTCTCAGCTAAACAGGAAATATTCCTTTGAGGACATGGCAAATTTATGGTACGTAATTATAGAGGTAAAATCCACACTGACCTTAAATTTCAAAAAAATATGAAGACGTTTACAGCCTTTACAGACAACAATTTAAAGATGGTGACATTTGATGAAACAATTATTTATAATTCACTGTGTAATAGCATATAGAAATGCATAAAGTTCCCATGTCTCAGTAAATAAAAAAGAACTCAACATCAATTGTTTAAATAGCCCTAATAGAAATGTGAAAATAAATATATACCATGTTTCTGATGTGTTCACTGGTCATTTTCAGTTCATCTCTTCCTTAATTAAATCATTTCAGTTCTGAGTTGTTCTTAGTGTGTCATGATGTTTTCTCATACCTTTATGCATTCTTTTCCCAATGCAAAGGCTGTTCCTGGTTCTTTTATTATGGCAGAATTTTCTTATGCTTATCATAATTTGCTAGTTACATTTTAGTCTTTATTTAATACATTTACATTTCTTAACTCTTCTTAGTTGAATTAAACACTAACTTAATTTTACTCTATATTTAAAATATCTTACTTTAACTCTTGCTATTTCTCAATACTACCATGACAACCACTGTCAAAATTAATAGTCTATGCCCATCACAGTAATTATTATGCCCAAAGAATGATAAAGACTTGCATTTAAACAATGGCTATTTCAGTAAGTAAAGAAGTTACTGTACCAATGGCTAAATGGTTTTGATCACTGCAAGGCAGGCATGCATTCTCTTAGACCACATTCTAGTGGATTATTGAGTCTCTGTGACATAAAAAAAGAATTATTGTAAATATATACTTGTAAAAATAACTAATTTACGGCCATTTTGTTCAATGTAATTATATTATTTATATTTGTTTTAAGAATAGGTTATCTCTCTACTATGAAAGTTTCACAGTATTTTAATAATAATTTGTTTTAAAAAGAGAATGAAGAAAGAAAGCAAAATTCATTTGCAAATGAATTAGACACTGTTCCGTTCTACAGCCATTGCTCTATTGAACAACCACCATCAGTGTATTTATACACCCATTAGAATGTGTTTTTATGCTATTTTCAAAATAAAATGAATTGCATTGAATATATATGAATATATATAAGCCATAACTTAATACTTCATTAAATTTAATTAATCGTGTTATTTTAAATTCAAAATTGAAGTATGGAGTTAATAATGTCCTTCTCACCCTCTGTGGAAACAAAAGCAGAACCTCTTTTCCAAAGCAATAAATCCTTAGACTCAAATTTTGAAGTCAAGAAACCTTTAATACCTATATGTTGGTTTAGCTTAGCAGTTCTCAGAATCAAAAGTCTTTCTGCAGTCAAAAAATTAAAAGAAAATACAATAATGTACATAATCTATACTCTCTGCATATTTTCCATCTTTACCTGGCTTAGTTTTTTTACTCTATTATTTTTAAAGTTATTTTATTATCTTTACTCCTTTAATCTATGACTATCTGTACTCTGTCACTTTAAAGACTTTGTTTTATTTTTTCCTATGACTGTCTATACTCTGTCTCTTTAAAGACTTTGTTCTTTTTTTTTTTACTAAGCCATTTACTTCCTTTTATGACTCTCTATATTCTTTTTCTTCTCTCTCCCAAGCCTACATACATTTTTTTTTTTAAACACACTCTGTCTTATTTAGAGGTCTTTCATATCTGAATCTGTACTTTTATGTATCTGTAATCATTCTCTATCCTGGGGAGCTTTTAAAATGTTAAGCAGCCTGGTCACAACAGCCCTGAGTGCTGTCTCCACCTCTTTCTGCCTTTCAAACTGGCAGAGGTACTATTACCACTAGCTCTGAGACCGCAAGTTAGGAGCCTTGCTCATGAATTTAATTCTGAGAAGGAGCGTGCAACACATAAACCCATTTTATCTGAGTAATAACTAAAAATGCCATGCAGTACAGTGCGAGACCTAGAAATATCTGTGTGTATGGTGGCGGGAATCAACCATGCTCTCCTGCCTATGTCCACCTAGCAGACATGATCCCAGCACCTGTCAGGCAGGGAGTGCTGAGCCCTGGGCATGGTCTCAGCTACTTTCCTCCTGATTCTGAGTGGGCACATCAGCATTGGGACCTGAAGTGGATGGCAGGCATCAACCCCCAAAAGGAGCCAGAGCTGTTCATGTAACTAGCACAAATCAAGAAGCCTTCCTTTAAAGAAACCGTGCAGTTCTTCCCACTAAAGCTGAGTCAGGAACCCTCTTAAAAAGCCACGTCTCTGCTTGCCACCTGCAAACAGAGCAAGAAACTGCTTTAAACTCTGTTTTTTTTTTTTTTTTTTTTTTTTTTTTTTTTTTTTTTTTTTTTTTTTTTTTTTGTGTGTGTGTGTATCTAGAATTCCTTCCCAAAGTCTCTCAGGTTTTAAGTGGATTTAGTTGGCCATGTGGGGCACCAATCTATTGGGAGAAGGCTGCTTATTCATTCCTGGTTACCCAGACTATGAAATAATCACAGCATATTGCCAGCTAACTCTTATACGTTTGGTTAACCCATTTCTATTAATCTGTGTATTACCACGTAGTTGTGGCTTACCCACAAGGTTCCATCCTGCGTCTGTCTCCACGGGGTTTACATGGCTTCTCTGCGACTCTGCCTAGTCTCTCTTTATATATTTCTTCAAGCCTGGATAGATTCTGTTAAGCCATTGGCTGAAAGCAGCTTCTTTATTCATTAACCAATAAAAGCAACACATATACAGAATGTCTTCCCACACAAAAAGTCCTCCAAAGTTTATTCATTGGAAATTTCATCCTCAATGAAATACAGTTGAGATCTGGATCTATAACAGATGATCAGGTCATGAGCTCACCACCCAATGCACAAGTCTTAGACTAATACAATCAAGTGTTGTAAATATGTGCAACTTTAGAACAATGATAGAAAATAGTAAATTCTAACCCAGTAGAAGAGATAATATAAAATGAAAAATAAAACATAATGCAAATGTACAAAGTGGATAAAACCTGGCAATCACTGGCAGTCTTGTTAAATGCCATTAAAGGGCATTTGAAGAACCTGGTAATACATTGGAAACTGCTTGTAAAGAAACACATGGAAAGTTTCTAAATGCCATCTCTCATTTCCTTTTGTCAAGGGTAAGTTTCAGGGACCAGTGAGTCAAGTCTGTCAAACCCGGGTTGAGGCATCAATCATTTGCTATGTAATGATTATCAAATGGCTAAATCTTTCATTTCAGGCCATATGTTTCCAACAGATGAAGTTATTTTTTAAATTTTATTTTTTAATTTAAGTGTGTGTGTGTGTGTGTGTGTGTGTGTGTGTGTGTGTGATGTTTGGTTCCCATGGAGGCTAGAAGTCTAATTTCCTGGAGCCAGAATTACAGGAATTTGTGAGCTCCTAGACTTGGATGCTGGAATCTGAACCTAGGTAATCTAGAAGAGCATCAAGTGCTCTTATCCATTGACCCATTTCCTCAGCTCGAGATGCTGTTATTTATAATACAATATCAGATATATATATATGTATATATATATATGTACCCTCAAACAAATTCAAAAATTATTAACTAACACAAAAAGACAAATGACAAAATTGTGAAACATTGAAGTTAATATAAAAGTTAATATAAAATAGTAGTGGTAGATAAGAATCAGTATATTTTAGTAATGAATAAAAGTCACAGAAGATAGCATAGGAGTACATTTTAACTAAATGATTTCTGTCTTTTTGAATAAAGGAAATGTAAGTTTATGCTTCTATTTTATCTAATATTAAGATTATTTATATGCCCTTAAATGGAAATAGGATAGAATTGTGTCACCTATCAATATCCCTGCCTACACAATCTTCATCTTTACAAATCAAATAGTATAAAATTAGAATTCTGCCTTTCTTAAAATAGCAAAAATTTTTACATAAATACTGATTCATGTTCCCAATGGTCTCTTATTATAACTATAATTAACAGATATTATGCATCTGGCATGTGTAAGGTACAGATGTTAATGCTTCATACTAATGATGTAAGCAATTTTCCTTTCAATCTGTGTTTTACTACTGCTGTTAAATGATCTAAATATCCTCAGCATTTCCACCTAAGTTTTGCTGTGCATACTAACATGTAGCAGGCCAGAATAGAAGACTGCCTACTGGCAATGGCCTCAGCTCATCAGGAAAAAAATTAACAACAGAGAAACATCTTTCTGGAGCATCACCCACATGGATATATCTATCTTAAGTTCTACAGGGTTCATCTGGTGACAGGGTGATTTCATAGGAGACATTCATATGAGAAGGGATGGATACTGTGGTGATATTTTGTTTAGAGTGTAACAAATAAAGCCTGCCTGAAGATCAGAATGCATAGCTAAGCCACTAGTTAACCGTAGAGGTCAGGCAGTTGTGGCACACAACTTTAATCCCAGCAATAGGGAAACAAAGTCAGACAGATCTCTGTGAGTTCACTGGGGCACTAGGCTACACTAGATTGATCAAGTCTCAAAGAGAGACAGAGCCAGGTGGTGATGGCTCACACTTTTAATCCCAGTACTTAGGAGCTACACACCTTTAATCACAACACTGGGAAGGTGAAAACAGGAAGGGATATGGCTGGGTGGAGAGAGGAAATTAAGGCAGGAGGAGAGAGGAAATTAAGGCAGGAGACACGAGTTTGGCACATTCAGTCTGAGTATTCATGGAGACAGAATCTTGTCCACTTTGGCCTGAGAATTCGGTAGAGGTAAAACGTCTTTCTAGTGGCTGGCTCCTTTACTTCAGTGATCATTCAGCTTTCACACCCTAGTATCTTACTCCAGGCTTTTAATTTAATAAGACTCATTAGGATTGCATTACAGGATATTATGATTTTTAAAAAAAAATACTTATGTTTTGTTTGAGAAAAGGAAGTATGTTACAGGAGGAGCGGGTCCTTTTTGTTCTGTCCTGGCAACCCATCAGCTTACACCTGAAATAATCACACAGAAATTGTATTAATTAAATCACTCTCTGGCCCATTAGCTCTAGCCTCTTATTGGCTAACTCTCACATCTTGATTAAGCCATTTCTATTAAATCTGTGTATCACCACGTGATTGTGGCTTACCAGCAAGATTCTAACCTTCGTCCGTCTCAGGCAGGAGATTCATGGCATCTGCCACACTGCCCTTCTTCCCAGCATTCATTTCGGTCTACTCCACCTATCTAAGTTCTGCCCTATCAAAAGGCCAAGACAGTTTCTTTATTAAACCAATGAAAGCAACACATAGACAGAAGGACCTCCTTTACCAGAAGTATAAGTGTTAGTATGCATGAACAACCTTTACTCATGTGTTCTAGTTGTATTTTGTCAAGAGCTTGCACAAATGCTTCAGTTATGACACCTTTGATAAGGTGTAATCAATTCTTGCATTTTAGTAACGGGAAACTGCTACATAGCATTACAGTATAGAGACTCCAATATCCATCTGCTTCCCATTTTGCAAATGAACAACAATTTGACTGCATGGAAACACAGGCAGAAGGGGTGTGTGTGTGTGTGTGTGTGTGTGTGTGTGTTTGGCATGAAAATGTACTCTGGTTAAGTAACTGGCTGCTTTGAAAACAACTGCAAATTAAACAACTCATATCTAAGTAGGTTTTGGAACATCATGGGGAATTTTATGAAGTTTTCCAATTAAAGTTATTGGTAGACTGTCCAGTAGAAGTCAAACACATGTAAACCCTTCCAAGAAAATATAGACAGATACAAAGTTTGGGTGTCCATAATAAAAATGAACTAGCCAAAGGCCACACATCACAGGATAACACAACCAAAAGTTGTTTGTAGATCTCAGTCATAAGCCTTTGCTATATGCATCAGGACATATTTAAAATCACTGCTCATTTAATAATTAGACTAAAGTTTTGATATCTAGGGAAAAAATGTTAAGGACATTTGGGAAAATTTCTCCACATAGATTTTAAATTATGAATTGTATCTTTTCTCTGATTTTCAGTATTCACTCTTGTCTTTCCATCAAAAATTTATTTATGACTTGGTGCAGAAAAACATTCTGCTCAGCAAGTAGCCATTTCCTCTCTGTGCACACATGCATGCACACACACACAGACACACAGATCACAATCATTTAATTGGAACAGCCTTCAGTTATGGGAAGTTTATGGTGTCTAGCCCTAGTTTTATTTCAATAGAATTGATTAGTAAGTTGTTGAAAGCACTAACTAGTGCCAGAAAGAAATGTAATTATCAAAAACAGGGAAGTAAGACAAATAAATGTGCTATTGATTTCTGAGGAATCAATTATAATATTACTACCCAGTAGATAATTAAACTAAGAGGACTATGAGTTCATTACTTGTAGCAAGTAACCATCTTCAGATTATTTTAGACTGTATAATAGAGTAAGTGATCAAATCTTAAAATCAGTCCTACCACAAATATTAGTTAAATATATGACCTTGATAGAAGGCTATTAAACTTTAAATTTTTTCATAAAAGTGGGAAATAGTAATAATGTACACATCACCTATTTTTTCTCTGCTGATGTATATGCAAATGTAAGTATGCATACACACATATGTGGGCCTAATTGTATTGTGTTTATACTTGCTAGGTATGCTATGTAATACAAAATTCAACATTTCTTTCTTAATTTTACATTTCCTTTTTGTCAGACTTAATTTAGGTCAAGCCTCATTCCAGTTCTTTTTGGTTCATATGTTTTATTTTATAACTATACCTAGTGCTAAGAATTCCTGCATTTTTATATCAACTTGAGATGAGTAAGAAATATGTCAAACTGAAATAATTCCTCACAGTTACAATGAAATGGTAAGGTTAAAAATATAATTCATAGATTAATTGGATCAGGTGAGTCAATAAAATAACTCCTGCATTATAGAGTAAGTTTTGGTAAGACAAAGAAAAACTCTAAATCTCTACCAGCCTGGAATATTATCAGGTGTGTTAAGATCATGCCCCAAGAAATCATTTATTTTCTAACAGCCTTGAAATATGGGTCTTTGCTCTCTTAAGCTCTTATTACAGAAGTGGTGCCAAGAGCTCTTAGGGAGAATAGAATTTTTAACTGTGATTTCAAAGAAAAATTGTTTTAATTTTGTTGTAATTACAAATATTATATTCATGATTAAGTCATTCAGTAATTACTTAGAATTCTTTTCCATCCAAGTCCATGATCAATATTTTGTATTTAGTTTTAGAAATACACATTTGCTATATAGACAAAGATGTATTTAAACTCATGATAACCCTGCCTCAGACTCTCAGATGCTAAGATATATGTTTGTGGCATCATGACCAGATCAAAGATATTTTTCAAAAATATTTCACATTATGTCATTTTTTTATTGGTGGAAAATGGACCCAAGATAAGGTTGACCTGAAACAAATGTCATACCACTATCATATAACCACAGCCCATGTTTTCTTGAAAATAATGTATTTATATTTTGTGTGAATATGTGTATATTTAAATATGTGCACATTATATTTTGTGTGTACATGTGCTTATTTTTATGTGTATATTTAGATGTGTATATGTGTATGTTTTCTGTGCACATGTGTACTTTAGATGTGTACATGTGTATATTATTCTATTTCTGCCTATTATTAAAGTTTTGAAATGGGGTTGAAAAGACTATCTGTCTATACACTACACTATTTTTTGTTTTACTTATTGATGTTCTGCATGTTCTCTATCAAATACTCTCTACTCCATTCATTATTATGTTTAAGAAATGCTGTTTATTCCATTGATGTGGGAGAATGTTCTTGTCCACTGCAATATTTGTTACTTATTTTAGTTTAATACAACACTGATTGACGAATAGCCAGGCAGGAAGTATAGGCAGGGCAAGTCCTGAGAAGTAGAATTCTGAGAAGAGGAAAGGTAGGGATACAGTCACCAGTCAGACACAGAAGAAGCAAGAAGAAAATGCTTTACTGAGAAATGGTACCAGGCCATGTGGCCAAAGATAGATAAGAATTATGGATTAATTTAAGTTATAACATATAGTTAATAATAAGCCTGAGCTAATTGGCCAAACAGTTTGCAATTAATATAAAACTCAGTGTGTTTCATTGGGACTAAACAGCTGCAGGACTGAACAGGACAGAAACTTCCATCTACATACCATCTTCATTATTTCATACATATTATCATATAGTCTTTATCAGATCATTTTTTCTGCATTCTAATACTTGCTTTTCAGATAAATAATTAGACCACTTAGCTCTTTACCACTTGTGACTTTAGTGAGTAATTTATATAACTTATTTTTTGTTATCTTTCCTTTTATTGAATACAGTTTTCTTCTCATATAGTATATCTTGATTATAGTTTCCAATCCTTTTATTCCTTTCATTTGCTTCCACCGGACCTCCATCTGGATCCACCCCCATTCTGTCTCTCATTAGCAAACAATCACAGCTCCTAAATAATAATAATAAAATAAAATATAAGATAAAACAAATCTAACACAGTGGAATAGAAAAACAAACAAAAAGGAAAAGAGCCCAAGAAATGCTAAAAGAAACAGATATAGACAAAGGGACCCACATATTTGCACACCCAAGAATCTCATAAAACTACAAAGCTTGAAGATATAATAAACATGCAAAGAAACCACATGATTAAAAAAGGTAAAGAGAAAATAAATATACAGCTAGATTACAATAAAATAAAATATATAAAGTAAAAATATCCTGACCCAACATTAAGAAAGAAATAACTTCCAAAAATGTCATTGAGTTAATTTTCTGTTGACCATCTACAACTGGACATGTGGGCTACACTTAAGAGTAGTTTATCTATAAAGTGAGACCCCCTTGGAGGAAACAAAATTTTCACTGGCAAGTGGTTATCGATTGGCTATTGCTTCTGGTTAGGGGCAGAAGCACATGTCCACTTCTTTTAGCTCTAGGACTCTTCTCGTAAAGACCTGAACAGACAGGTGCAGACCCTATGCATGCTGCCCAGTCTTTGTGCACTGATCTTATTGATATAGAAGACGTCTTTCTTTGGTTTGTCCTACATCCCCTTTGGCTCTTACAGTTTTTCTGTCTCCTCTTCTTCAAAGTTCCCTGAGCCCTGATGGGAGGTATTTGGTGGAGACAACCTGTTTGGGTTGAATATTGTGAGGTCTTTCACTGTCTACAAATTATCTGTGTGTCTTTATATTTGTTCCCATCTACTGCTGAAGGAAAATTCTCTGATGACAGCTGAACAGAGGGTTTGGGTTTGTGTTGAAGTTTATGTTTCTTATTCAACCCACCACATATGGAAATCTAATACAAAAAAGCCTCCTAAAATAAAAACATATATGTAGAGTACCTTCTTGTACCAAAGATTTTAGCTCATAGGTTGGCACCAGTTTGATTTCTTCCTCTGTTCAATGAGATGTGTAGGTGTTGTATTCAGCAATAGGGCCTTGCCATCAACTTACAGAGAACAACCTATAGCTTTGGCAATAGCTTTGCTTCTTTGTGGGTTCCCATGTGATTCCTTTGGTAAACAACTCAATTAGATGTAAACCATTCCCTGTACTGGAATCTTCTTTTTGGTCAAATGATATGTTGTGATGGGTTCTGTCTTCCCATTATTTGGCAATTTAAGTTACCTTCATATATGTTTATATTTTAGGCAGCTTCTAATGTATTAGATTTTTATATTTGATGGTTTGAATAAGAATGGTCCCAGAGGAGCATGTATTTGAATGCTTAGTCTTCAGGGAGTGAAACTACTTGGGAAGAATTATTAAGTGTAGCATTGTAATGTAAGGTATGGACTTGTTATTGTTGATGAAGCCTTGTTGGAGGAAGTGTGTCACTGGAGGTGTATTTTAAGCTTCTAAGACCAAGCCAAGCCCACTATTTCTCTCTCTCTTGTCCTGCTACCTGCAGATCCAGATGTAGAACTCTGAACTAATTCTCCATTTTTATTCTGCCTGCTATGATGATAATGAACTAAACCTCTGAAACTGTAAACAAACCCCAATTAAATGCTTTCTTTTACAATAATTGATTTAGTCATGGTTCCTCTTTACAGAAATAAAACCCCGACAAAGCCACCATACTAGCCCTTAAATGTTACTTTATTTTAGGTGTTTCTTCCCATATTCCTTCCCTGTTACCCTCTTTCATCTATCCTCTACCTCCCTACTTGATTCTCCTGCTCCAGTCCCCATGCCCATATTTCTATTTTTAATGGAAATAATTCCAAATTTAGGATAGTTTTTCACTTTGAGATTCTCATGCAACAAGTCACAAATCATTTCCCTTAAAACATGGTTCATGTTTCCTTTCCAAGGGAACCCTAAACAAACTTTATTGACCCCTGTTTTCTTTTTTGTTTTATTTTGTTATATTTTGTTTTAAGGCTGTATAGGATCTAACCTATACTTATATCATGATCACACTATCCTAAGTTCTACTGGCATAGATATTTTTCCTAACTTTTTATTTCATGTGAATGGAGTCATCCAAGCATGTTGTACTCTGAAGCTTCTCTAAGTTAGATTTCATTACTTGTCATTATTTCCTTCTGCTGAATTGTGAAATTATCCTGCATTTTGACTAGTTCAATGTATAAGATCTCTTTCTCACTTAGGCCTTATCTTTTTAAAAATATACTAGCTATAAATTAAGAAATAGATTATCATACATGAGTATTTCTAGCTCCTGACTCTTTTGACTGCCTTGGGACACTGCTCCTTATACCATGTCACCTTATGCCTTAATGCATGGGGGATGCTTAATCTTACTTGATATGCCATGTTTTATTGACGTTAATGGGAAGGCTGCCCTTTCTTGGAGGGAGACAGAAGAGGAGGGCATTGGACAGGTGAGAATGTTGGGGGGATTGGGAGAGGCTACAAGTGGAATGTAAAATAAATAGATGATTAAAAATATAAAATAAGTTTGTGGATTAATATCTGGGTCTTCAGTAATGAAAACAGCTTGGTATTGGCATAAAAACAGAGACATTGACCAATGGAATCAAATCGAAGACACGGATATTAATCCACAAACTTATGAACACCTCATATTTGACAAAGAAGCTAAAAGTATACAATGGAAGAATGAAAGCATCTTTAACAAATTGTGCTGGCATAACTGAATTTCAACCTGTAGGAGAATGAAAATAGATCCTTACTTATCTCCATGCACAAAACTCAAATCCAAATGGATTAAAGACCTCAATATTAATCCAGCCACACTTAACCTGATAGAAGAGAAAGTTGGAAGTAGCCTGCAAAACATGGGCACAGGAGACCACTTCCTATGTAAAACCCCAGTGGCACAGACAATAAAAGCAATAATGAATAAATGGGACCTCCTGAAACTGAGAAGCTTCTGTAAAGCAAAGGACACTGTCATTAAGACAAAAAGGCATCCTACTGAATGGGAGAAGATCTTCACTAACCCCACATCGGACAAAG
>PVIU01033287.1:0-12554 GCA_004026605.1 Ondatra zibethicus
GAGGGAGGGACGGAGGGAGGGAGGGATGGAGGGAGGGAGGGTGGCAGTTTTCAGCCTCAAAAGCAGAATGGAGGAGAGACCAGGGTTGAGAATTAAGGGGATGAATTACTTTTAGATATGTTAAATCCAGTTTAATGGGTTCCAAGTGGAACAGGCCAGGAGGCAACTAAAGAAAGGTAAGGGCCTAGAGGAAGGAGAGAGCCTGGGCTAGAGAGAAAAGTCAGTAGGCATGAGTTCACCACAAGTGTCTGCACTACAGAGGCAAAGGGGCATCCAAGAGGACAGTGGGAGCCAGTAAGAAGAAAAGAATGGCCAGCCTTCTTCCATAGTCCAATAGGATGAAGACTAAAATCTGGCCACTGGCTTTAGAACCCTGGGAGGACCCTTGGTGAGGCAGTAACCCCATTGACGCTCTATGTCCCCAGAGGAACATGAGGCAAGGGGAGGCAACCTTCATCGAGGAGCGAAGGGCACGGGAAAACCGGCTGAACCAGCAAAAGAAGCTTATTGACAAGATCCACACCAAGGAGACCAGCGAGAAGTACCGCCGTGTACACCTTGAACCATGCCCCGTGGCACCCATCACTCCTTGGGGGAAGAGCTGGGAAGACCCTTCCTTTCTCGTTCTCACCTGGTTCTTTCTCCCATCAGGGCCGAAGGGACTTGGATTTCCCCTCCAATCTGATGAGTATGGATACCATGAAGGGTAAGCTTCAGCTCCTTGCCTTGTCCAGCCAAGGTCTCCAGTAGCCAGCAATGACTGGGACTGCCCAGCCATGTCATCATGAGACCAGTGGTCACTAGGGTGAGGAAGACAGACAGCCCCTGCCTCTCCCTGACTGTCCCTGAAGAATCTGAGAGCCTATGGCACAAGGTGGCTGCAGAGATGCTATCTCTAGCAACTAGAGCTCAGGTGCCCAGTGGCATCAGAACTGCTTCCCAAAGCCACATGATGCCATGCTGCTCCTGGTCCTTGTCTGTCCTTGAGTTTCCCAAGGGACACTGAAGGGTCAGGCTGAGGAGGGCAGGTACAGGTACAGGCCACACGAGGGCACCTAACATCCTGGGTGTCTTCTCCGAAGGCAGGGTGTCTAAAGCCACCAGGTAGCCATTCCTGCATGCTGACTAGGCCCTCCTTTTCTGCCCTGCCCAGTGAGGAAAAGAGAAACTTCCATAGCAGATATGGAATACCAGACAGAAGTAACCACTTTGGTAGAGAGGGTCAAGTCTGCTGTACAGTGCTCCCACCTCTGGGTGAGTCTCCCTGACACCTGAAGGGTGACTAAGCTAGGCCAGGGCCTGGAGTGCTCTGCAGAAAGTTCACAAAGCTTAACCTCCTCTTGGAGGTGCCCAAACGCGATGCTCCCAAGCCTGGAACAAGTCTGGGCTTTTCTGAGGGATATGGATGGCATGTCCTCACCATATTCTATGCACAGGACAGAAATGGAAAAGAAATGAATGAAATGCATGCCCTGGCAATGCTGAAGCAGGCATGGGCAGCCCGTATATGGCGCTTCTGTTGAGCTTGTCCATATTGGGTTTCATGGTCTAAGTTGATGAAGACAACTAACTAGGTCTCTTCCTCAAGAGGACACCAGATCTTATTACAGGCAGTTGTGAGTCACCATGTGATTGCTGGGAATTGAACTCAGGGCCTTTGGAAGAGCAGGCAGTGCTCTTAACCTCTGACTCAACTCTCCAGCCCCGTGTATGGGACAGAGTCTGCTAGAATTTGAAAGTTCAAATGCTAAGGAACCCCTTTCCAACTTGACAGCCACAGTGAACTGGCCTCCTTTTGTCATAGACCTACCTGAGTTACCATTGTCAGGCCTTGAGGTCCCATCCACAGCATTTTGACTGAAGGTGATACATGGTCTCTTCATGATGGATGGCGTTACTTACCCTCTGCCTGTCATGAGAGCTATGTATAAGGACATGTACAGGTTACCCTTCTACCCAGCCCCTCATAAACCTTAGCGCCCAAGAGTATTCAGTGTCATGACTGAGCCCCAAGTACCACAAAGCTGCACTCTCCGTTGGGAGGGGCCCAGGAGAAACCAGGGCTATGAGGCTTTCAAGACCCACCCCCGTTTCTCTCTGCCCTGGACGGCTCAGGACATAGTGGGCCGCTTCCTGGCTCAGAGGAATACAGAGGAGAACCTGGAGCTGCAGATGGAGGATTGTGAGGAGCGGCGGATGCAGTTGGAAGCCCTGATGAAGAAGCTGGAACTGGAAGAGGCACTGCTCAAGTTCCACCAGACACCCAGCTCTATTGGGTACGTTCCAGGGCTGCTGGATGGCCCACAGGTACAAGTTAGTAGCTGCACATATCTATAACCACTAAACCTGGGCATCCGCAGACAAGCTAAGGACCCTCCTGCTTGAAGCTGAATTTATGAGCCCCTGAAGTTGACGCACCTGGCTCAGGACTCCTGTGGGCCCTGAGTACTGTCTGTCCCACCCTTACTGCTATGCCTACCTCTTCCCCAGCTTTAATTCGATTGAGAAAAAGATGAAAAACATGCTAGAAGAGGAAGAAGCAAGGCTCCAGCTGGCCCACAGCAACATGACCAAGAGCCAGCAGCTGCTGCTGGCCATCCAGACAGGTATTGACAACCTCTACATCCGGCTCATCGGCATCACCTTGCCAGCCACCCAGGTACCAGCCCTAGAGGGGAACTTCTTGCATAGGGACCTCATGTGGTGATACTTGAAAAACAAGCTGCCCCTGTGGCTTACAGAAAGAAGTATCAATATCTGACACCCTTGATATATATGGCAAGCTGGACTATTGCGAGGGGAAGCTGATATACCTGGCTGACCGCGTGCAAATGCTGACCAGAGATGAGGAGGTAACCCTGGGCCATGGAAGGGTAACCCACAAAGCCCATGTCCTATCCAAACTGATAAGGGCGCTGCCCTGCAGGTCGACACAAAGGTGAGGGATGCCCTGGAATCATCCACTCTAAAGGAGAAACATAATACCAGGATTACCTTTGAGGACCAAGAGGAGGACATGATCGGTGAGGCCCTAGCTGGGGGAAGAGGAATCATAGCCGGAACTAGATAGGGCCTGAACTCAAGGCAAGAGATGGCACACCTCAGTCTGACTGGAACATACTGGCAGACTGGGTGCTAAAGGGAAAGGTTTTAATTGAGGTGACAGAGGTTAACCCTTTTTTTTGAAGATTTATTTATTTATTATGTATACAACATTCCTTCCATGTATGCTTGCATGCCAGAAGAGAGCACCAGATCTCATTATAGATGGCTGTGAGCCACCATGTGGTTGCTGGGAATTGAACTCAGGACCTCTAGAAGAGGTCAGTTAAGTCAGTGCTCTTAACCTCTGAGCCATCTCTCCAGTCCCCCAGAGGTTAACCTTTATGAGAATTTTTTTTTTTTGAGACAAAGGGGCATACCATGGAATGGGATCATAAGGGAGCCCAGACCAGACTATTAGTGGGATTTCTGCTGCAAAGACAGGGTAGGGTGAACAGCGAAGGACGGCTAGTATGGGTGATCCTGGCAAATCCTGGTTCCTTGGCATCTGGCCTTGGGTGACTTAGGGCAGGGGTCAGATCATAGAGTCTTCAGGCATCGGTCCATCTCTGAGATGAGCTGCAGACACAGAAGGCCCATGGCAGCAAAAGCAAACGGGTAAAGAGAGGTGAGAGGGGGTCTCTGGAAAGAGGGGGCCAGTCACTCCTTTCTTGCCTGTGCAGAAACCTTCCAGTTTGCAGACGTGGACCACAGCTACGTCCCTTCACGGGCCGAGATAAAGAAACAGGGTCAGCGGTTGATCGAGGGGAAGCTCAAGGTGTCCAAAAAGAAGAAAAAGTAGCCCTGTCTGGGCTTTAGTACACAAATAAACATTGTTTTCAGAACTACTCTAGAGAAATGAGAAACTGCCCCGGACTTTCAGGGCGGGGAGGCGGGTCTCGGACGGGGAGAAGAGGGGAGGGGCTGCTCGAAAGGGGCGGGATCTAGGGCGCCCACTGCGCTTGCGGTGTCTACGTGTCCCTCTTGATGCTCCGTAGCCGCGCGGGCGCCAAGATGGCGGCGCTGACGGGTGCTTGGCCGCCGCGCCGAGGGCCGCGGGAGCCGGAGAGGAGCCACCGAGGCTGAGGCCTCAGAGCCTCGCTCGAGGCCGCTCCCGACGCGCGCCTGCTCCGGCCTCCGGGGAAGCCTGGGCCGGCCGGACATGGTGCGAGGCGCGCTGCGCTGCTGCTGCTACCACTGCTGCCGCTGAGCTCGCGGGCCGCGCCCGGCTTGCACATCCAGCAGGAAGATGTTCTCGGCGTTGAAGAAGCTGGTGGGATCGGAGCAGGCCCCGGGCCGGGACAAGAACATCCCTGCCGGGCTGCAGTCCATGAACCAGGCGCTGCAGAGGCGCTTCGCTAAGGGAGTTCAGTACAACAGTGAGTGCGGGCCGCGCCGTCGGGCCGGCCGGGGCGGCTGGCGGTGCCTGGGGCCGAGAGGGTTTGGGAGAACCCGAGGATCGGGGTGGACGGGGCCCCGGGGCTCTGCACAATGTTCACTCCTGGAGGGCCGTCACCTGACAGGAGACCTCCAGAGACCTGTGCAGCGACAATGGCGGAGCAGCGGTGGAGGACCCCGATTGGCGCGGGGACCCTGCCGAAAGAGATCATTACATAACGCGAGGGTGCGCGCGCGGGGCTGGCTAGTGGCAGCGTGTCGCCTGCCTCCCCTGCGGACCCCCGCTCGTGCTCACACTCGAGGCTCCGGATCGGTCAGCTCTTGCCTTGAACCGTGGGATTTTTTTTTTTGTTTGTTGTTCACTTCGAAGCTTATTGGCAAACAATATCCACCACGCCACACATTCTCGCCTTTTTTTTTTAAACAAGGCTTTTATAAGGGAATGTATTTTTAAAAGTTCCAAAAGGCACTAACTGCATCCCTGACCCCACAGGAAGAAAGGCCAGCTCTAGCCTTCGTTATAAATAATGTATGTATGCAGCTAGAAGCAGACCGTCCTCTTGACCTCTTTAGAGTTTTTCCATTTGCAGGTTCTTTTCTATGCAGTCTCCTGGTCTGATATTGTTTACTTCTCAACTATTTGTATACTGCCTGGTTTTTGACGCACAACCCTCAACACACACACTGCTCACTTTAAGCGGTATCTTACAGGGTCAGTGATATTTGAGTGATAATGTAACATGAAATGTATTAGGATTTCGAACACATTTAGAACCAAGCACTTGATAGGTGTTAACTTGAAAGTTTGTATTTCTCTTGAATGTACAGAAGAAAATATCAAGTCGAAATATTAATAGATCTGTGTTCTTTGGAATCTACATTTGTATTCCTTATGTATTAGGCCTGAACTGGAATTAGACCTGAACTGTAAGTTTCTCACTTTCTAATCCTGCTCCCTACTGGACCCGCCCCCTGGTGGTCCTGATAGGAGGGACCTAAAAGAGCTGGTCTTCCATAGTCTCGAAAGTATTTTAACGTAGAGAAACGAACCAGCCGAATAATAAATACAGATTCACATTTGGTATCAGAGGCACAGTTAACTTGACGCTTTCCAGGCTTTGAATTGTCTGTTACAGAATGCTGTTCTCCAAGGGCACAACAATCTGTTTTCTTTTAAATGTGTCAGAATAATAAATAACTCAGCCAGGGCATAGTGGCACACGCCTTTAATCCCATCACTTGGAAAGCAGGGACAGGTGGATTTCTGTAAATGTGAAGATGTTCTTCCTGGAGTACCTATCGAGTTCCAGGACAGCATGGACTATGCAGTAAGATCCTGTCACAAAAAAGCAATAGAAAAAGAACAACTCCAAGAACGCCAGCCAACACACCCAGAGACCACCACATCATTGTGAGTTGTCTGAATTTTAAAACAAAAAGAGGAAACTACAACCAGAGTAAAGAGACCATATTCTAAGAAACAGCACTGAACTGATGACCCACCTGGGATTCGACGCCCTTACGCCCGAATGCTGCTCAACTCACGCTCAGTGCAATTGACAACTTGCTGAGCAAATACCCTTGCAAAAGTAAATACTGAAGGGTTTTCTTTAGATAAATGGAACTTAAGCTGAAAGATAGCATGGGATTTTTAAAAAAGGGGGGAGGGAATGGGTCCATAAGTGGTGAGGCCTAAATAAGCAGTGATTATATTAGTCACCAGTAATAGTGGGTTTATGGGCAATTGTGGTTTGTTTGTTTTGTTTTGTTTTTGTTGTTTTACAATACTCAAATAGTTGGAGTCAGCCCCTAATGCAAAATGGAGTTGATCAGAGTTAATGCCTTCACATTTGGTGGGGGAAGAGTCTGAGACAGGATATTACTATGCAGCCTTGGCTGTCCTGGAACTCATTATGTAGACCAGGCTGGTCTTGAACTTGTGGAGACCCACCTGCCTTTGCCTCCCAAATGCTGATATTAAAGGGGTGCACTACTCCAGCTGGCGTGGCATTCACAAAGTTGTTAACTTTAAACTATATTACAGTAAGTGTTAGTGTCAAAATGCAGGTTACAACTCTTCCAACTATACACCAGGCAAAATGAGGAAAAGCTTTGCCAACTTAACCAAAGGCAAAGATGGCTAAGAGGAAACTACAATAGTAACTGAAAGAAAATACTACTTTAAAATGTATTTACTGGGGCAACATGCACACCTTGGTGCACATGTGGCAGTCAGAGGACAGCTTGCAGAAGTTAGTTCTCTCCTGTCATGACTCCTGGGGATCACTAGAGTTGGCAGGAGCCTTTGCCTGCTGAGCCTTCCCTCATTTCTGTTATCAGAGAGTGAACCTAGGTTCCTGCTAAGCTAGTACACTACTATTGAGCTACATCCCCAGCTCCTAAAAAATTACTGAATTTTTCAACTTCCATTTGTATTCACAGTGCAATCAAGACATTTGGGGGAAAATCCCCTCTAATTGGGCCAAATGGTCTTTGAGAAATACATTTAGATTATAAGAGTGAAAATCTGGAATAAAAAGTTGGAAAAGGCTGCTGGGTACCTCTGATTATAAGAAGACTACCCAACTGTGGCCTGGTCAGCTGTGGCTGCATAATGTCATGCAGTGCACACTTTGAGGTGAAGAGAATGGGTTGTAGTAAGGGAAGTGAGGGTCTGTATTTTACATTTTTGTTTTGAAATAGAGCCTTACTATTCTGCTAACACTGTTGAACACTCAACTGGTCTTCCTATATCAGTATCCTGAGTAGCTGAGACTACAGGCATCTACTTCTACACCCAACTCTTGGGCTTCTTTTTGAAGCTTAAAAGCGGTTCTTTATTTTCCTTTGCTATACATGGGACAGTCAGCTTATGACCAGTAAAGGTTTAGCACTCAGGCAGCAGAGGCAGGCAGAACTCTGTGTGTTCAAGATCAGCCTGGTCTACTGTAGCTCTGCCAAGAGGGGAGGGGCATGTAGAGATTGCTCATGGCTAGTTGCTTTTAACCTGTGGCAGCACATCACTGTGGGAATTCGTGGTGTAGCAAGACCCCTCAGCTTGTGGCAATGGATATGTGCTGTAGGAGAGAACCCAAGCCCCACTATTGCCTTCAAGGGCATTGCCTCACATCCCACATTTCTTTTTATTTTTTTAAACCTGTATGATGTGTGGCTTACCTGCATGTATGTCTGGGCACCACATGCTACTTTAATGCCTACAGAAGCCTGAAAAGGGCATCAGATCCCCTAGAACTGGAATTACAGGCAGTTGAAAGCTGCCACATAGGTGCTGGGAATTGAAGCTGGGTCTTCTGGAAGAGGCTTTTAACTATTGAGCCATTATCTCTCCAGCCCCAGGTCTCATCATTTAACACATTGGCTGAAGTTGGGGGAATTTGAGATCCAGATGGCAACACTTTCCAGACAGTTTATGAGTCTGTGAAGAGATGACTTGGAAATCAGAAAGTACTCTCAGTGGGTACGGTGCAGGCCTTTGATCCCAGCACTTGAAAGGCGGAGGCAGGTCTGGTCTACACAGCTAATTCCAGGCCAACCAAGGCTACATAGAGAGACTGTCTCAAGAGAAAGAGGTGTGGGTCTGGACAGATAGCTTGGTGGTTAAGACACTGGCTGTTTTCCCAGAGAACCTAGGTTCAATACCCAGCACCCACATGGCAGCTCATACCTGTTTATAGCTCCAGTTTTAGGGGGTCTGACACCTTCCTCTCCTTAGGATCCTGCATGCACTTGAGGTGCATGAACTTACACGACCACACATACATACTCATAAAAGTAAAAGATTTTTTTTTTTTCGAGACAGGGTTTCTCTGTGGCTTTGGAGCCTGTTCTGGAACTAGCTCTTGTAGATCAGGCTGGCCTCAAACTCACAGAGATTGCCTGCCTCTGCCTCCTGAGTGCTGGGATTAAAGGCGTGAGCCACCACCGCCCGGCACAAGATTTTGTTTTTAAAGCAAAACACATAAAGAATCTTTATCTAGGGCTGGAAAGATGCTCAGTGGTTAAGCGTGCTTGTTGCTTTTCAGTTGGAGCCTAGAGAGACTTTATTGGAGCTGACAGTGGCAGCAGGCAGGTGAGCGTGGCTCTGAGAGCTTATATTTTATCCACAAGCAGCAGGCAGACTGGGCCTCCCACAGGCTTTTGAAATCTCAAAGGCCAACCCCATTGACATGCCTCCTAATCCTCCTAATCAGTCTGCCAACTGTTGAACCGCTCAAATATGTGTGCCTGTGGGGGCCATTCTCATTCAAATCACCACAAAGTGATGGGTTTGTGGGGGTAGCCAGGTGGGGTCAGGCACATCCCAGGAGTCCAGCTGAACTACGAGGCCAAGGTGGCCTTGATTCTGGTACTGTAGAACGGTTTGGAAAGGGGAGGGACTTGACTCTGCAGGCAGACCAGGCAGCCTAAGAGAAAGAAGCAGGTTGCAGGGAACCCACAGTTTTCTCTTGCCCACCTCTTAAGCTTCCACATCTTTTTCTGTCTTTCTTTTTTCTTTTCTTTTCTTTTTTTTTTTTTTGAGACAGAGTTTCTCTGTGTAATAGTCCTAGCTGTCCTGGAACTCCCTCTGTAGACCAGGCTGGCCTTGAACACAGAGCTCCACCTGCCTCTGCCTCCTAAGTGCTGGGATTAAAGGAGTGTGCTACCACCGCCCTGCGCTTCTATGTCTTTCTAGACCCTTTCCTGGCCTGCTGCTGGAAGTCTTAGGATACTCTGGAACTCCTGCCCTTAAAGGTGTTTTTGGAGGCATTATCAGCCCTCTCTATGTCCCATGGGCTGCCCAGGAAGCACCAGCCTAACACCTGTGCCTCCCCTTCCCATCTCAGCATAATGTCATTCATGACCCTTGTCCCACCCACCTAAGGTGTCAGTCTTCCCAGTCAAATGTCAAGCCTGTCCCACTCTCCTTTGTTCCTGTTTCTCCTGGCTTTGTTGACAGTGTCAGTTCCAAATTGTTTTTTATTACCTTTTTAAAAGACCCAGTGGTGAGCCTCTAAAAAGTATAGGGCCTAAGGACAGCACCCTATCCCATTCACACCATTGCCCTATTTGTGGAGTACATGCCTATCCCTGCCCAAAGCCAGCAGACCTTTCTGAATTCAGGCCTGGCACACAGTGGGATGAGTGAAGTAGGACACAGACTTAGACAAAACTGCACCAGAAACATCAGTGCCAGGAGAAAAGCAAGTCAGTGGAAAACCAAGTGCTGGGATACTGTCACGGCCTTGCTTAGTGATCAGGTCAAGTCTCTGGACAGCCCAACCCTGATCTAAGGGTCCCCAGCAGTTCCTCAGAGTATAGACTCTAGGAGAAAGTCGGGCCCAGAGAGGTCTTCTGGTGCTATCTCCTGCCATCAGCCCTGGCTCTATTCTTGGTGCTACTCTGCCTACTGCCGGGCACCCTTGTACTTTGGGGGAATCTGTCCTGCCAAGTCAGAACTGACCTGTTAGGGCACTGCCGGCATCTTCTCCTGCATGCCAGTCACCTGAGAAAATATAAATTCAAGGTGAGATGGAACGGATGTGATACTTTAAAAGTTTTTAAGTATGACTGATTAATCTTCCTTTCTCTTTTCTCTTTGCCCATCCTTGCCCCAGTGAAGATTGTGATCCGGGGTGACAGAAACACTGGCAAGACTGCTCTGTGGCATCGACTGCAGGGCAAGAAGTTTGTGGAAGAGTACATCCCCACACAGGAAATCCAAGTCACCAGCATCCACTGGAACTACAAAAGTGAGCTCGGCACTCCTTTTCTCCCTGTACAATAGAGCATCCTACCTTCCACCCTGGCTCCTGGAAGTGAAAACAATGCCCATGTGGGAGGCCCCACTAATTAAAATTGCATGTTAATCACCCCGTCAGTGTTTTGAATCTGTGAAGGTCCTCCTTGCTCATGTCTCAGGCCCAGGATACTCACGGATGCAAGTAAAAAGGCAAGGGTAAAACCGTCAAAGACTAGAATTCCCTGAACACCTCTAGGAGCAGATCCACCCATGCAGCACATCAACAGCACACATACAGCTTTGCTCTGTAGGGTGCATGCTATAAGCCCTGGCAAGTGCTCATCCCTGGAGAGCAGTGTGACTGTTTTTACCCATGTTTTCCCCTTCTGGGTCCTGGGGTCTCCATCACCCTTTCCGCTCCCTTAGCCCCTAGGGTAGGCTTCCCAGAATGGAGAACTGCTGAGGAAGGGTTGAGGCGATAACAGGAACTTGGAAAGCGAGCTCTGTTCTCATGAGGCAACTCAGGACTAGCAGTATCAGAGAAAGCCTTAGGAGACTGTAAGATAAATGGCCAGGTGGGTGGAGCTCTATAGTGCAGGTGGCAGGGCTGCAGCCAGCCTGGGCCTGCTCCGATGGCCCAGCATCAGCACTCTAGCCTCTAGCACTGACATGATTCTTCGTCTTGCTCAACCCTCGCTGAATATTGACCAGTCAGATGAAGAAGTGAGTGAAGTTGGGGGAAAAGTAACTTGGACGACTGCATTGTGTTTTCATCTGTCCAGGGTGTGAGCATCCACTCAGGTAGCTGGAATAGCCCAGGGACACACAGGCTTTGTCTGTGGGCCAGTAGATGTATTGCTCATGCCAGGACCTGGAGGAACAGCCTTGCAAACCCTGCAGCATGTATTGCAGAGGCTCCAGGAAGCTAGTGGTACCAGAATGTCCCTGACCCCCATTTGGGACCCCAGAGGGGCTGTGATGCTAGGCACTAATCTGACAGTTTTCCTTGTTTCAGCCACTGACGATGTAGTGAAAGTTGAAGTCTGGGATGTAGTTGACAAAGGTAAGGTACATTTTCTCCTTAATGTTTGATAGACTCTAAAAGGCCCCTCCCTCTCCACATATGCACCTCATTTGTGTGTCCTCGGGCCCATTACCTCTGGACTGGTTATTCTCCCTTGGGTCCCATGTCCTACTTAGCCCTGTCATACAGAGCCACTTGTGGTTCAGAGACATGTCACAGGCACTAGCTATATCTACTCAAGAATATGGGAGATTTGAGTTTGCTACCAACTATTACTGTCTAAGTTTCATCAGAGTCCTTGTCTGACTCCTTCCCTGTGTGATCCTTCCCTGGTCCCCTCCCCATGTCTGGTCGGCACGGTGGACTTGCAGCGGTTGGCCTGTCACAAGCACTCTGTTATTTTGAGCATTGTTTAGTCACTCAACAGCTAACCATTGGGAGAATGGGTGTGTTTAAAACCCTGACCCATAGAAGCGATTCCCATACACCTCCTGTGTGTTTCCTTTGGTGTCCCATAGTCCCACTAGTCCCTAGGGCCTTAGTGGTTTGGCAGCCATGCTCTGAGAGACAGAAGGTGACCTGAGAACTCACAGGATACCACCTATCAGATATTCTTTTATTATGTGATGGCTTAATGCCAGCCATGTTGTTTGGCCATGATTAATGATCCCTCTAATGAGAGCTTGTTTTCACAGGCAGATGCCCACAAGGCTCTTATCTGACTCAGGTCCAGTTTATACTACCTATTCTACCTCTAGCACTGAGGCAGCCCTAATTATTAAGACGGATAGTGTAAGTGCAGTGCACCAGTATAGTAGAAGCGTGCAAGACTGCATCTTGAATCAGGAAGGCCGTGAGAGGCAGGGACAGAGTCAGGCGGAGTGAGAGCACGTCTTGGGCCAGCACTTTGGTTTGGTCCGGTACATCATTCAAACATCTCCCACAAGGAGTGTGTTTGTTTATTTGTTTGTTTGTTTTTCCCATGAGGAGTTTTAATTCAATTTCGAGAGAAGACAAGCTGGAGTTGCCTATTGTTACTTCGTTCTATCTTTGTCATCCATGTGATGGAGGTTAGGGACCTGTACATAGAGCATTTCTTACAGAATGGGTCACCAAGTCCAAGTACCTAGGTAGACCCAGCCACGTGGAGACCTATTCTCTTCTAAACCTGCAGAGGGCATCAACAGAATGCCTCAGAGTGCCCTCTGACAGCATCTGACCCCATTCTTATCTTCTTCTGTCAGGTCATAAGTTCCTCTGTGATCCTAGGAGTGAGAGATCATCGCCTTCCCTGGTGCTGACTGTGTGTGTGTGTGTGTGTGTGTGTGTGTGTGTGTGTGTGTGTGTGTG
>PVIU01033288.1:0-12553 GCA_004026605.1 Ondatra zibethicus
CAGGGCCATTAGTACCTCTGAAGGTTTGCTAGTTGCTTTGTGTTCTTGTACAGCTTGAATGGTTGGTGACCTTTGTTTATAATACCTTATAATATCCTTCCCAGAAACATGAGTTTTTGGGACTGCAGGAATGTTAATCTGGATATTCTATTGCTGTAATACATCACAACCCAATAAACTCGCTGCAATATTAGCTACATATGGTCTCAGCCTTCCTTTCTGTCCTTCTGGCCCTATGTGTTTAACCCATCTCATGCATTGTTTCACTTGAGATAGGGTTCCAATTCCTAAGAATTGAATATCTGCCTCTTGAAGAGGCCAATTTGGATGCCAAGATTCTGGAATAATAATACATCTGCACCAGTGTCTAGTAACCCCTCAATTACAATGTCATTTATACACCCTTAGCTTTAGTCTTTGATCATTTCTAGAAGTCTGCCAAAATATACATTTCCTATTTCCTACTGGAGGTTTTGATTCATCCTCAATGTCTATTCCATCATTCAGAACAGCATGGTTTTTTACAGTAGGCACTGGATAGTTTAATTTTCCTGGAGAGACATGTTCTCCACAGTAACTGGGAATGACTGGACCACATTTGACTTGGGCGTCTGCAAGAGGCCCCCCAAGGAGTTTCCTGATGTTGTCAGGTTGCCTTGTCTGTCTTTTGACGATTTACATTCATTGGTCCAATGTCAGCTTTTGCCGCAACTCCTACATATACCAGAAGACTGAGTCCTCCTATTTTTGCCATTCCTAAAGGAGACATTATTCCTAGGAATTTCTTGACTATAGTCCCTTTTCAGATGTTCTATTCTACGACAATTAAAACATTTGGTATTTTGGTGTCTCCTCATACCATTGGAAATCACCTGTCCTACCCATGCCTCAGTACTATAGTCAAATGTCTCAACATTCATTGTATGCAAGATCCATTCATCTATTGGTACTTATCTGACCTTTAAAGGCCCAAGTATCTTTTTGCATTCTAAGCTGGCATTTTTAAATCTAAAGATTCAATAAGTAAAAGTCTAGCTTTTCAGTCTGTCACTCCTACTTATACAGCCTTAGTTAATCTTTGTAAAAAGTCACTAAGGGTTCTCTCTGACCCTGTTTAACCCTATTATATGATTCAATTTTCTTTCCTAGTTCCTGAATTTTGTTCCAAGCATTTAAAACTGCGGTGCTACATAGGGACAAGGTGTGTTCACTGTAGACAGCCTGGTCTTGAGGCTCAGAGGAATGGCCCTCACCAAGAATTTGATCTTGGGAAGTCTCAAATACTTTTGTTTTCCCATGTTGTTCTAAAATCTTTGCCTCTTCTCTCAAATAACACTTCCAAAGCAGTTGGGGTCCATATTCTAAACCACTGAGATTAATTGAAGCCAAACATGTGGGGAACCTTATTGCTTGAAGCCCAAATTTTTACCATTTCCCTAATAAATGGTGAATGTAGTCCATCAGCAACTGTTGCTTGTTTAATTTCTTTTAGATCGCTCATCCCTATAGGTTGTCATGTATATTCTTTGATTACCTTAGGGTACTTTGTGCCAGGTGGTCTTTCCAAGGAAATTACTAGATAGGCAGTTAAAACTCTAGGTAAGTAATCCCAGAATCTGGCACGTACTGATGAGGCTAAATTTTGTCCATGTACCTTCTGTTCCTGCTCATCAGTTTTTATACTTTCCTCAATCTTTTCACATCTTTTTACCACTGCCTTTTGTAAAGTCTGAATCTCCTGCCCAGTGTTCTGTTCTAATGCCCTCATTGAGGATTCCAAAGTATGAAATTTGTCCAGTAAAGATAACGTTTCATCCTTGCACATAATTTTGATGGCATGCATATTACCTTCCTGGGTAAATACCTTATCAGTTAATGTATCATAACTTTTCAACAGATTCTGATTATTAAATTGAGCAGTATGAATTTTCTCAGATAATGTCTCAGCACCCTTTGACATTGACTGGATTTTGTGTGTCAAATTGATGCTATCCCTCTTCATGGTATTGATCTTTACAATTGGCTTTTAATTATTAATCTATAAAGACTGTACCATTTTTATTTCTATTTTTAGAAAAGAAAACAAACTATCTTTTTCATTATACATACCAATCCAAGTTCCCACTCCCTCCCCTCTTCCCATTCCCTCCAAATACCTTCCAAACCCACCCCCATTCAATCCTCAGAAAGAGTAAGTCACATTGCTTTGGGGAAGGCCCAAGGCCCTCCCTACTATATCTAGCCTAAGCAAGGTATTATCCAAAGATAATAGGTTCTGAAAAAGCCAGTACATACAGTAGGGATAAATCCTGGTGCCACTGCCAGTGGTCATTCTGTCTTCCCCAGCCATTCAACTGTCAACCATATTCAGAGGAACATTTGGTCCTATGCTTGTTCCTTTCCAGTCCTGCTAGAGTTGGTGAGCTCCCATTAGCTCAGGTAGACCTTTTCAGTGGGTGTACCCATCATGGTCTTGACCTCTTTCTTCATATTCTCATTGCTCCCACACTTCAACTGGACTTTGGGAGCTCAGTACAGTGCTCTGATGTGGGTCTCTGCCTCTGTTTCCATCAGTTGCTGGATAAAAGTTCTATGGTCGTATTTAAGATATTTGTCAGTCTGACAAGGGAAGGCCAGTTAAGGCAGCCTCTCCTCTATAACTTAGGGTCTTAGCTAGGGTCATACTTGTGGACTCCTGGGAATTTCTCTGGAGCCATGTTTCTTGCTAACCCTATAATGACTCCCTCAATCAAGAAATCTTTTTCCTTGCTCTCATTTCTGTCCTTCCTCTTTCTGAACTATCCCATTCCCTCAAATTCTCATTACCACTCCTCTTCTCCTCTCTTCCCCTTGCAGCATCCCTTCTTCCCCCACTTCCAGGCTTCCAGTTTTGTCAATCAATCTTGTCTATTTCCACTATCCAGGTGCACCTATATATGATTTTCCTAGGGATCAACTTATTACTTAGCTTCTCTAAGATCATGAACTATAGATTCAACATCCTTTGTTTATAGCTAAGATACACTTATGAGTACATACATATCATATTTATCTTTTGGGTCTGCGTTTCCTCACTCAGGATAATGTTTTCTATTTCTATACATTTGCATGCAAAATTCAAGATGTCTTTTTTTTTCCCCACAGAGTAATACTCTAATGTGTAAATTGCCACACTTTCTTTAACCATTCTTCAGTTGAGAAGCATCTAGGTTGTTTCCAGGTTCTGGCTATTACAAATAATGCTGCTATGAACATAGTTGAACAAATGTCTTTGTAGTATGATTGAGCATCTTTTGGGTATATGCCCAAGAGTAATATTGCTGGATCCTGAGGTACACTGATTCCCAATTTTCTGAGAAGCTGCCATACTGATTTCCAAAGTGGTAGCACAAGTTTGCATTCCCACCAGCAATGGATGAGTGTTCCCCTTAATCCACATCCTTTCCAGTATAAGCTATCATTAATGTTTTTGTTCTTAGCCATTCTGACAGGTATAAGATGGTTACTCAGAGTTATTTTGATTTGCATCTCTCTGACAGCTAAGGATGTTGAACATTTCTTTAAGTATTTTTTGGCCTTTTGAGATTCTTCTGTTGAGAATTCTCTGTTAAGTTCTGTACCCCATTTTTTTAGTTGGGTTATTTAGAATTTTGATGTCTTATTTCTTGAGTTCTTTATTTATTTTGGAGATCAGTCCTCTGTCTGATGTGGGGTTAGTGAAGATCTCCCATTCAGTAGCCTGCCTTTTTGTCTTATTGACTATGTCCTTTGCTTTACTGAAGCTCCTCAGTTTCAGGAGGTACCATTATTTATTGTCACTTTCAGTGACTGGCATAAAAACAGAGAGGTTGACCAATGGAATCGAATTGAAGACCCGGATATTAATCCACACACCTATGAACACCTAAATTTTAATAAAGAAGCTAAAATTACACAATGAGAAAAGAAAGTGTCTTCAACAAATGATGCTGGCATAACTGGATGTCAACATGCAGAAAAATGAAAATAGATCCATATCTATGACCATGCACAAAACTCAAGTCCAAATAGATTAAAGACCTCAATATAAATCTGATCACACTGAACCTGATAGAAGAGAAAGTGGGAAGTAGTCTTCAATGCATGGGCACAGGAGACCACTTTCTAAATATAATCCTAGTAGCACAGACACTGATAGCAACAATAAATAAATGGGACCTCCTGAAACTAAAAAGCTTCTGTAAAGCAAAGAACATAGACTGTATCATTTCTAAAAGTGCCTCATTCTTGGCTTTGTTATCAAACCATTTTCTTAATGAGATAATACAAAGAACAAAACTAATTCCTAAAGTAAAATAAATGGATGTATAAGGAAAATTACATGAGCCTTGTAGAATATCATCCATAGCATAAGCAAAAATGATTATTAAATACATGGATGGTTATATTATCAACAATTTGTAATCTTTCAGATCTTAACTGTCATAAGGCAAATACAGTGAATTGGAATAGGAGTAATACTCTTTATTCTCCAGCAGGTGCCACAGTTGCAGCCATGTAGCCAAGAGATGCAAGCAATAGAGGAGAGGCTGGTCAATATGGCCTTGTGTTCTAGTCAGACTGATTAATATCTTAATATCACCATAGAACCTTCATCCAGCAACTTATGGAAACAGAGAGAGAGATACAGTAGGGAGGGCCTTGAACCTTCCCCAAAGCAATGTGCCTTATACTCTATGTGAAGTAGATGGGGGTGAGGGTTGGGAAAGTGGACGGAATTGGAGGAGGGGAAAGAGTGGGAGGTTGGATTGGTATATATAATGGAAAAAAAGATAGTTTGTCTTCTTTTTAAAAAAATAAAATAAAATAAATTGTGGGTGTTTTGTCTATATACCATATGCATCTCTTGTGCTAGCAGAGGCTAGAATATCCCTGGGAATGAGTTAGGCAGTTGTGGGCTGCCATGTGGGTGTTGGGACTAACCACAGATCCTCTGTAAGAGCAGCAAGTGTTCTTGACCACTTTTTAACTACAGTATATATGCCTACATTTCCAATGTAATCTTCGGAATGATTACACTATTTGTCTTTTTGCTTGATTTTTTTCTTCAGTGTATTGTGTAGACCTTAACACCCATGAAATACCTAAAAAAACTGGCTGGGTAAGGGCCAGCTGTAGATTTCTTTCTATTCTTATGGATGGATTACCTAAATCCAGCTACACAAACCCCCAACTGAGACACCTAAGTAGTTTTGTGCCCTACATTTTCAGTCTTTGTTCATAGGAGAGGCACAGTGCAGTATTTTCCCTTTGAAGCTACAATGACACAGCCTTATATGACTGGACTTTAAGAACTGAAAATTATTTTTTCTATTGTGCAGTTTTATAAGTTCTGCCTTCATGCAGAGGGCATTGGATCTCCCTGGGCTGTGGGTTTTGGAATTAAATGTGGGTCTTCTGAAGGAGCAGTAAGGGCTCTCAAGCCTTAACTGCTGAGCTATCTCTTTAACCCTAATTTGTCTTTTTATTTTGATAATGTTTTTATTTTATTTTTCTGAAATAAAATGTCTAGTTTAGGCTGGCCTTGAACTTGCTGTGCAGCTGAAGATGATCCTGAACTTTCGATTCTCCTGCCTCTTCCTCACAAGGGTTGGGATCACTGATATGAGTGCCCTTGTATGCAGTGATAGGAATTGAACCTCAGACTTTGCTCTTGCTAGGCATGCACTGAACAATCAAGCTACATCCAGCTTATTTTTTAATGTAAACATCATTAAAATTGTTCAATATAACAAGCAAGTATTAGACTCATGTACAGGATACTGTCTGGTAGTATCCAACAATGTTTGTCTTAGTTCTGGAGAGGCTAAGAATCCAGTTAAGAAAAGCAAATAGGGGGAAAAAAAAGTCTTTTTGCATTGCACATATTAGGTCTTCCCACTCAAGTTAAATCAAGAAACCCTTCCCAGGCAGGACCAGGAGTAACCTAGTCTAACATCCCTCATAGGTGTACCCACCGGCTTGATTCATTCATGATAGCAGATCCCATCTAGTTGACAACTGCCTTCTGGTCTTTAGCCTATGCTATAAAAAATAAACATTAAAGTATAGAAAAATATAAACTAAGGCTGCCTAAAACCTTTTTTCTTCATAACTACAGGACATACCACTACTGATTCTAGAGTATATAAATTAATTATGAGTCAAGACACCATAGTTGTTAGTGTGTATATCCAGTTAAATACTATTCTCTGGTGTTCTCAGTTTCAATGAAACATTTACAAATATATATAAATATTGCAGCATAAATACCCAAGGGAAAATCCATCATCATGTATATACCAAAAACCATAAAATATGTGCTATTGGTTTTTTAAAACTAAATTTATTATGCCCTTCAGGAGAAAATTTTTTTGCAGCAATTTTTATAGCAACTTTATTTATTGCTGCTCAATCTGGAGACATTCCAACAGCCTTTCAAAAAAACAGTTAAAGAAACTACAATATAAATCAATTAAGAGATAAAAAGACAAAGATAATCTATGATACCACCAATAATATGAATAAATCTCTAAGTGTGCAGGATGGAACAAATCTTTAAAAGTTGTATGTGCCATATAGTCCTGATTGCACATCATTCTGAAGAAAAAAAAAACATGGATATGAAGAATGGGTAAATTGTTGCTAGGTATTACAGGGAAGCCAACAGAAGGAGAGATTGGTGTGACTGTAAAGGGAGCATATAAAGATCTTTATGGTAATGCACTGTCCTATGTCCTAGTAGGATCAACACTGACATCGTGCTTCTGTGATTGGGTATGACATGACACTCAGGGCTTAGTTCTTAGTGTCACGATGAGAGATGATGGACTTTAAAGTAGTGGGCCTCTAACACATTGGAAATGCTGCCCCTGTTTTAGTGTGACTGTCATTAGTCCTTGCAGGAGCCTTATTTTCAGACAGCAAAAACAGACCTTCTTCATGTTGGCTGGCCTCCTTCTTCACCATGTCTTTCTCACATGAGTGCCTGCTGCATGCCTGCCGTTTGCTGTGGTGTAACATATCCGCATGGCCCCAACCAGAGGCCACCCCCTTGAGACTACCTGAGCTGTCCGAACAGCCGCAAAGATTAGCAACAGAAAGCAGTTCACCACATCTTCTTACAGTGTTGTGCCTCAGTTAGGGGATACAAACCCCCTTCTGTGGCAGAAGACTGTGGGAATTCTTGCATTTGATTTTGAAATTGTACTTTAATCTAAAATTGTCTAGACAGAAATTAAATTTGGAAGCTTTAAAATGGAAGCAAATCAGGCAAATGGGTATATGAATTTTTCAGTTATGGCATGAACCCAGAACTTCAGCATCAGTAGTCAGTGAACCCTGCCTACAGCAGAATCCTAGACTTCAGTAGTTGGTCTGCTATTTTTAGTGTTCTGTGCCAAAAAAGGAAGAAAGTAAAACGTTCGGGTTTTTATTGTAAAAAGTATCTTTTCCATATCATTAAAAAAAATCTTCTTGTCGGACCTGTTGTTCTTTCAGTCCCATGCACTAATTCTCAGCTTCAGCATTGGTTTCATGAGAGGTGACTCTTGTTTGTAACTTAAGATGATATCAAGTTTGAGTGAGCAGGCTTGATATCAGGGGAGCTGTGTTCTGTGATCTAATAAAGGAAGATATATGTCTGTAAGTCTAAGATCCTTCCAGGCTGTACGATGTTATGTTCTATGCATTGGCATAGAAGACCACTTCCTAAATATAACCTCAGTAGCACAGACACTGAGAGAAACAATTAATAAAAAAATCAATTGACCTTCTTTACACAGGTGATAAATAGGCTGAGAAAGAAACCAGAGGAATATCACCCTTCACAATAGCGACAAGTAGCATAAAATATCTTGGAGTAACTCTAACCAAACAAGTGGAAGACCTGTATGACCAGAACTTTAAATCTTTGAAGAAAGAAATTGAAGAGGACACTAGAAAATGAAAAGATGTCTCATGTTCTTGAGTGGAGAGAATTAATATAGTAAAAATGGCAATCTTACCAAAAGCAAGCTACAGATTCAGTGCATTGCCCATCAAAATCCCAGCAAAATTCTTCACAGAACTCAAAAGAACAGCACTCAACTTCATAAAGAAGAGCAAAAAAACCCAAGATAGTCAAAACAATCCTGTTTGGTAAAGGAACATCTGGAGGCATGAAATCCATTACTTCAAACTCTACTACAGAGACACAGTACTGAAAACAGCCTTGTATTGGCATAAAAACAGACAGGAGGATCAATGGAAATGAATTGAAGACCCAGATATTAATACACACACCTATGAACACCTTATTTTTGACAAAGAAACAAAAAATGGAAAATGGAAAAAAAGAAAGCAGATTCAACAAATGGTGCTGGCATAACCAGATATCAACAGGTAGATGAATGAAAATAGACCCATATCTATCACCATGTACAAAACCCAAGTCCAAATGGACCAAAGAACTCAACATAAACCCAATCACACTGAGCCTCATAGAAGGAAAAATGGGAAGTATACTTGAATGAATTGGCACAAGTTATCACTTCCTAAATATAACCCCAGTAGCACAGTCACTGATGGAAACAATTAATAAATGGGACCTTCTGAAACTGAGAAGCTTCTGTAAAGCAAAGAACATGGTCAACAAGACAAAATATCAGCCTACAGAATGGGAAAAGATCTTCACCAACCCTACATCAGACAGAGGGACAATCTCCAAAATGTACAAAGTACTCAAGAAACTGGACATCAAAAGAACAAATAATCCAGTTTAAAAAAAGGGGGGGAGGGATACAGACATAAACAGAGAACTCTTAACAGAGGAATCTAAAATGGCTGAACAACACTTAAGGAAATGTTCAACATCCTTAGTCATCAGAGAAATGCAAATCAAAACAACTCTGAGATTCCATCTGATATCTGTAAGAGTGGCCAAGATCAAAAATACTGATGACTACTTACGTTGTAGAGGATGTTGGGTAAAGGGAACACTCCTGCATTGCTGGTGGGAGTCAAACTGGTATAGCCCCTTGGATATCAGTATTGTTGTTTTACAGAAAATTAGGAAACAACCTTCCTCTGGACCGAGCAATACCACTTTGGGTATATCCCCAAAGGATGCTCAATCATGCCACAATGATATATACTCAACTATGTTCATAGCACCATTGTTTGTCATAGCCAGAACTTGGAAACAACCTAAATGCCCCATGACTGAAAAAAGGATAAGGAAAATGTGGTACATTTACAATGGAGTACTACACAGCAGAAGAAAAATGACATCTTGAAATCTGCAGGCAAATGGATGGAGCTAGAAAACATCATTCTGAGTGAGATAACCCAGATCCAGAAAGACAATTATCATATGTACTGACTCATAAGTGGTTTTTAAACATAAAGGAAAGAAAACCAGCGTACAAATCACAATCCCAGAGAACCTAGACAACAATGAGGACCCTAAGAGAGACATACATGATCTAATCTACATGGGAAGTAGTAAAAGACAAGATCTCCTGAGTAAATTGGGAGCATGAGGAACTTAGGAGAGGATAGAGTGGGAGGGGAGAGCCAGGGAGGAGAGCAGAGAAAAATGTAGAGCTCAATAAAAATTAATTTTAAAAAATAGAAGAAAAACGATTTTATGTCCTACTCAATTTAGTTTTCTACTCGTGATGGCCATGGAGACTTGTTACACAGTCATCAGATCTCAATCAAACCTCAAATAACTCCCTTGGGTTAAAAAACTTTTGATGTTTACAATATTATTTACTCTCTTTTAGCAGCTTTTCCAAAAATTCAAACATTGTTTTAGATAAGATAGGAATACATTTCCATTAATATTATTTATGTGAATTTTCATAAATCAAACCAAATTGGAACTACTTTTCCTCCTCCCTTGACATTAGTGTCTTACATGTGTTAAGGCTGCTGCTGCCTCTATCCTCTTTGCCCTTTTGTTTCATTGCCACATAAGCACTTGCTAACTAATCCATTTATGACCCACCTGAGGATTTTTTGGGTGACGTAGCAATGTAGCAACTCAGAGATTTGATTTCTGGGGTGCAAGTTAGTTTTCCAATACACAGTCTTAAGCTAGCATCGCAGTAGGATATATGTCCATGGTAGAATGGGGGAATTCAGAGGGATTGTATCACATACATCTAGTACCCTGAAAAAAACACATACCAACTTTCATACTTGTTTTCAACTAGAGAATTCATTATCAGCACCTCTCTCTCTTTCTCTCTCTCTCTCTCTCTCTGTCTCTCTCTCTCTCTCTCTTTCCATTCTCTTCTCACCAGGTTGAACGAACAAAATGTGTACCTTAAAGTTCAGCATTATTCTGCATTTTAAGCATGTGCAGCAATAATTCAGCACCGTTTTGGGGCCACTGACCATGTGTCCAGCTCCATGTTTGGCTTGGGCACATATTGCTTTTTAAAGGTGACATTTTTAAATAATTTGGTGGCTTTTGAGATATGGCCTGGGCAGCTTCATGGATGTTCTTAAAGTGAACATGAAGATTTGAAACTATTAATTTTGCTTATTTTGTATGATCTTCTGGATCAAGAGAATACTGAACCATGTTCACAGGTCACCTCAGACCTTCTATAGGAAAAACAGTGATGACCAATTTGTTTACGCTCCCTAACCTCATGGTAGGGACCTTTCTAAGGAAAACACTTAAGTATGTCATCAAACATGAAAAAGTTTAACGTGTTCTTAACCAGAAGCTTCACCACTAATGGATAGTGTTCTTAGTACTGGAAAATGCTCTGTACACTTCTAGAGAGAAAAGGTAATCATAAATATTTCCAGTTACCAACCCTGTGACCTACTACAGCAAACTGCCTGAAGGAGATACTGGTGTAACAGTGACACCAATATCATTGAAGTAACCAACCAATCTGATTATATTTAAGACCCAATTTATGATCTTGAACCCATAACCGGCATTGCTAAAGTAGCCAAGAACCTGAGACTGGATAATCCATGGATCTAGGGGAAAATAATTTACCATTATTCTCCTAAAGGATCATAACAATATAATGATTCCTAATGACACACACTATACCCATAGTTCAGTTCCTCTGTCAGCCATCATCAGAAAATCTCCTTTTCGCAGTAGATGGGAACTAACACAGAGATCTACACCTCAACAATGTGCAAGGAGTGTGACACTTTGGAGCACTCAGTCTCAAATGGCACAACAGGATTGATGCACATTGAATTCACAAAGACTGTGACAACATACACAAGGCCTACACAGATTCAAGTCAGACAGAGTCCACACACTGAAAGGGAAAAGTAGGTATGGGTCCTGTTCTGGCTAATCTTATGTCAACTTGATACAAGTTAGGGTCATCTCAGAGAAGGGAACCCCAAATGGCAAAATGCCTCTATTAGATTGGGCTGTAGGCAAGCCCTGAGAGCATTTTTTTTAAGATTTATTTATTTATTTTATTTTATTTACTTATTTATTATGTATACAGTGTTTGTCTCCATGTCTGCCTACATGCCAGAAGAGGGCATCAGACCTCATTATAGATGGCTGTAAGCCATCATGTGGTTGCTGGGAATTGAACTCAGGACCTCTGGAAGAACAGTCAGTGTTCTTAACCTCTGAGCCATCTCTCCAGCTCTCATTTTCTTAATTATGTGGAAGGCTCATTCATTGTGGATGGTGCTATCCCTGACTGGTTTGATTATCCTAGATTTTATAAGAAAACAGTCTAAAAAAGCCTTGTGGAAGCAAGATATTAAGCACCACATTTCCATGGCCTCTGTATCAGCCCCTGCCTTCAGATCACTTCCTGTTTAAGATCCTGTCTCTGCCTCCACCACCACCCAGCTCTTAATTTTTATTAGATTTTTGGAATAAATGGAACAATGGCACTTTTCCCTTCAAAGTTATTTTATCAGTACACATACATATTTTACTTCTTTACTTACTGAAAACATAGTAACAGTCAGAAACCAGTGCTCTCCTACTATCCCCTTTTACATAAGGTCCTGAAGTATCTTCTTGCTTAGACATTTCCTGGCTTCGGCTGTTCGTTCTCTAAATAACATTCACATATTGTTTATTTTTGAGACATATGTGGTCACCACTCTTATTATTTCCTCCTCTCTAACCTTCTTGTAGGTCTAAACAGTAGTGGCATAAAGCTTGTGTGAACAACCAACCAATATCTGATTTGATTTAAAGCGTGCACTCCATGAGATGAGACCCATACCTGACACTGCTTGAGTGGTTAAGAAACTAAGATTAGAAAGGCCAGGAACCAACTTGAGTTTTGTGCAGGGTGACAGATAAGGGTCTAATTTCATTCTCCTACACATTGACAGCCAGTTATGCCAGCACCATTTGTTGAAGATGCTTTCATTCTTCCATTGTATAATTTTAGCCCCTTTGTCAAATATGAGGTGTTCATATGTTTGTGGATTAATATCCGGATCTTCTATTCGATTCCATTGGTCAACATCTCTGTTTTTATGCCAATACCAAGCTGTTTTCATTACTGTAGCTCTGTAATAGAGTTTGAAG
>PVIU01033289.1:0-12553 GCA_004026605.1 Ondatra zibethicus
TGCTGAAAAAGCATTTGACAAAATTCAACACCCCTTTATGATAAAGGTCTTGGAGAGATTAGGGAAACAAGGATCATACCTAAATATAATAAAAGCAATAGACAGCAAGCCAACAGCTAACATCAAATTAAATGGAGAGAACCTCAAAGCCATTCAACTAAAATCAGGAACAAGACAAGGCTGTCCACTCTCTCCATATCTCTTCAACATAGTGCTTGAAGTTATAGCAATAGCAATAAGACAACATAAGGAGATCAAGGGGATTCGAATTGGAAAGGAAGAAGTCAAACTCTTCTTATTTGGATATAACATGATAGTGTACATCAGTGACCCCCAAAACTCTACCAAAGAACTCCTAGAGCTGATTAATACTGTCAGTGATGTGGCAGGATACAAGATCAACTCCAAAAAATCAGTAGCCCTCCTATACACAAAGGATAAAGAAGGGGAGAGGGAAATCAGAGAAACATCACCTTTCACGATAGCCACAGAAAGCATAAAGTATCTTGGGGTAACACTAACCAGGGAAATGAAAGATCTATTTGACAAGAACTTTAAGGCTTTGAAGAGAGAAATTGAAGAGGACCCCAGAAAATGGAACGATCTCCCATGCTCTTGGATTGATAGGATCAACATAGTAAAAATGGCAATTCTACCAAAGGCAACTTATAAATTCAATGCAATTCCCATCAAAATCCCAACAAAATTCTTCACAGACCTTGAGAGAACAATAATCAATTTTATATGGAAAAACAAAAAAACCAGGATAGCCAAAACAATCCTATACAATAAAGGTACTTCCCAAAGCATTACCATCCCTGACTTCAAACTCTATTACAGAGCTACAGTAATGGAAACAGCTTGGTACTGGCATAAAAACAGAGACGTTGAACAATGGAATCGAATTGAAGACACAGATATTAAACCACAAACCTATGAACACCTGAATTTCGACAAAGGAGCTAAAATTATACAATGAAAGAAAGAAATCATCTTTAACAAATGGTTCTGGCATAACTGGATGTCATCCTGTAGAAGAATGAAAATAGATCCATATCTATAACCATGTACAAAACTCAAATCCAAATGGATTAAAGACCTCAATATAAATCTGACCACACTGAACCTGAAAGAAGAGAAAGTGGGAAGCAGACTGCAACACTTGGGCACAGGAGACCACTTCCTATTTATAACCCCATTAGCTCAGACAATAAGAGCAACAATGAATAAATGGGACCTTCTGAAAGTGAGAAGCTTCTGTAAAGCAAAGGACACTGTCATTCAGAAAAAAAAAGGCAACCTACTGAATGGGAGAAGATTTTCACCAACCGCACATCAGACAAAGGTCTGATCTCCAAAATATATAAAGAACTCAAGAAACTAGACATTAAAATTCTAAATAACCCATTTAAGAATGGGGTACAGAACTGAACAGAGAATTCTCAACAGAAGAAGTTCAAATGGCCAAAAGATACTTAAGGTCATGTTCAACTTCCTTAGCGATCAGGGAAATAGAAATCAAAACAACTTTGAGATACCATCTTATACCTTTCAGAATGGCTAAAATCAAAAACACCAATGATAACCTATGCTGGCAAGGATGTGGAGTAAGGGGAACACTCATCCATTGCTGGTGGGAATGCAAACTTGTGCAACCTCTTTGGAAATCAGTGTGGCCATTTCTCAGGAAATTGGGAGTCAACCTACCTCAAGATCCAGCAATACCACTCTTGGGAATATACCCAAGAGATGCCCAATCATACTACAAAAGCATTTGTTCAACTATGTTCATAGCAGCATTATTTGTAATAGCCAGAACCTGGAAACAACCTAGGTGCCCCTCAATGGAAGAATGGATAAAGAAAGTGTGGAACATGTACACATTAGAGTACTACTCAGTGGTAAAAAAACAATGACATCTTGAATTTTGCATGCAAATGGATGGAAATAGCAAGCACTATCCTGAGTGAGATAACCCAGACACAAAAAGATGAATATGGTATGTACTCACTCATTAGTGCACTCTAGCCATAAAGAAAGGACATTGAGGCTATAGTTCATGGTCCTAGAGAAGCTAAATTTTAAGGTGAACCCAAAGAAAAACATATAAAGATCCTCCTGGAAATTGGAAAAAGACAATATTACCAGGCAAAATTTGGAAGCATGGGGGTGGGCGTGGGGTGGGAGAAGAGGAGAGGGGGAGAGAGAAGGGAGAAGGGAAGGATTGGGGAGAGCTTGGGGACGTAGGATGGTTGAGATGGGGAAGGGTGGATATGGAGCAGGGAAGAAGATATCTTAATGAAGGGAGCCACTTTAGGGTTGGCAAGAGACTTGGCTGTAGAGGGGTTCCCAGGTGTCCACAGGGATGTTCCCAGCTAGGTCCCTGGGCAGGAGAGGAGAGGGTGCCTGAACTGGCCTTGTCCCATAGTCACACTGATGAATATCTTGAATATCAGCATAGAACCTTTGTCCGGCAACAGATGGACATAGAGACAAAGACCCACATAGGAGCACTGGACTGAGCTCCCAAGGTCCAGTTGAAAAGCGGAAGGAGGTAGAAGATGAGCAAGGAAGTCAGGACTATGAGGGATTGGTCCACCCACTGAGACAGTGTGCCTGCTCTAATGGGAGCTCACCAAAGCCAGCTGGACTGGGACTGAATGAGCATGTGATCAAACTGAACTCTCTGAATGTGGTTGACAATGGAGGCTGACTGAAAAGCCAATGATAATGGCACTGGGATTTGTTTCTACTGCATGCACTGGCTTTGTGGGATCCTAGTCTGTTCAGATGCACACCTTCCTAGGCCTGGATGTGGGGGGAGGGCCTTGGACATTCCACATGGCAGGATACCCTGCCCTCTCTTAGGACTTGAGAGGGAGGGAGGAGGGTTTGTGGGGGAGTGGGAGGGAAATGGGAGGTGGGGAGGAAGTGGAAAATTTTGAATGGTATTATTTATAAAACAACAAAAATTAAAAAAAAAGAATAGCAAGTCTATAACAACAAAGCAGTAATCTAAATCCAGATTCTTTCTGAGTTCTTTGTATTAACTCTATAAGCCACATGCTAATGAGTATGATCGGAAAGGAGGATCACAGAGCACCCTTGAAACTTTTGTACAATTACTCACACATGCTTCTACAAACAATTTTTTGTTCAGTTTTTGAACATTTGTGGAGTCATTTAAGCCTTATCCATCAACTACAAATTCTGATTAAAATGGATTAGACTGATTGCAGGACGCAGAGATGTGATCCATTAACAGAAATATATAAAAGAGCAGATTTGCTCCCTACATTCAAAAGCTTTCCAAAATTAAAGCAGCTGCCTCGGTGGACATTTTGTTCTGAAAATGAAACTGTCCTCTGGATCATCACTGCTGTGTTATACTCTCAATGGGATTCCTAAGTTAGGGATAAAATAGCTCTAATGCCTTTATACATTAAGATTTTGTGAGTGAGTTAGTGCATGCCTATAACTCTCAGCATTTGTGATACTGAGGCAGGAGGATCTCAAATTCAAAACCATCCTCAGCTACCTAGCAAAAACCTGTCTTTCAAGAGAGAAGAAGAAGAAGACGAAGACGAAGAAGAAGAAGAAGAAGAAGAAGAAGAAGAAGAAGAAGAAGAAGAAGAAGAAGAAGAAGAAGATTCTCTGAATAGTAACAATAAGTTTTACCCTTTGCCTATCTCATTTTCTAGTGCTTTAAATATATACTTGCTCTCAATTGTCTTGACTTATTTCATTTTCTTTGACAAGGTAAAGGTTGAGCTTCCTGAATGTCAGGTTTATGTAAATTAATCTGTAACCTATGGGTTTGTGGAAAAATCAACATGTTAATTTTATGCAAAGTAATGCAAAAGATCATTCTTGGTTTCTTGCCTTCCCAAGTGGACATTCAAAGTAGCATAAATATTTAAGAATGTGAAAATGGCAAACAAAGCCTTCACTACGAGCACCAAAAAGGGCACCATCAAATGTGCACAGGAGAATCCAAGAAGTCTGATGACACAAGTCTCTTTGAGTAACACCAGTAAGAGGTCAGAGTATGGCAAAGCTGATCTAAATATTCAGGGAACTGAGTACAGAGGAATAGTTCCTAAAATCACGTTAGAAAAGAGGAAAGCTAGATTATGCAGGGCACAGAGCTGTTCATCCTTTTGTTTCTATAGTCAAGCAGCTAACCTTTATACCCTGGGCTTCATAACATGGGAGTCTGAACTCACACTTTCTTAGAGGAAGTAGAAAGGCCCTATTCAGACTAGAAAATAATTGCAAGCACAATGGCATTCTGGCAACAAATTGTCACAGCCTCTAGTAATATTTTTATATAGTGTCCTGATCATGACATTCACTAGAAATACTGTTTCCTGTTATTTTCTAAATAGCAGGACAAGTAGGTAAGTGATATTTTAGTGCCATTCACAAGCTCTACTCCAAAATATAAAAAAAAAAAACAATTAGGAAAAGAACAGGCAATGGTACACAGCTGAATAAGAGAAGTTAAAAAATCTATCTTGAGATCTCCTTTGATATTGGCAACTACTGGGGTCCAGAGAGCACCTCCACAAGGCTTCCAGAACAAGGAAATGGACAGAGACATATGTCCAGAGACAGCAGCAGAAACAGAAGCAGGGGTGTGTGTGTGAACATGTACGTGCATGTGTGTTTGTGTATTTGTAGTTGTTTGCTGATGAAGATGGACTTTCAGAGGTAACACTATAAAATTCTTCTTGTCAAAACACAAAGGCCTATGCACTCTGTCATCTTAGCCATCATTCCAAATTGCCAGGTATGATGCTTAAGAAATTCAGGTTGCTCAAAAACTTCTACCACAAACAGTCTACTCTTTAAGCAGTTTGGGTTAAACAATCTATAAGTATTTACCATCTGATATGGACTTACTGATCAACTATGATGTGGACGGCAGTCTACTACAAACAAAAAATTCAAAGCAACCATTTTTGACATCCTGCAGTTCATAGATATAGTAAAAAGGACAGACATACAAATAACTAAATCCTAATATGACCAATTCTAGCATAGAAGCACAAACAAAATGTGACAGGAATACAGAGAAAGACAGACAATTAATTCTAGCTGGAAGAGCGGGATGTGTAGGGGGAACACAAGGAAATCCATCCAGAGAAAACAAGGCTTGAAATAGGTCTTTAAATATGAGCAGTTTTATAGAGACAAGAAGTAAGTAGGAAAGGATTTACACCTGAAGCAAAGCAGAAGATGAATATCCAGAGCTCAGAAGTGAAGATTTCTTTTTCAGAATGATAAATAACTCAGGATGATTTGTGTATGCTCTATGAGAGGTCTACAGAATAAGACAGATATCACCTGGGGCTAATGTGGATTTTTATACAGTCTTCAACTTAAAATGCTTCAACTTACAAGTTTTCAATACAAGAATCAAGAATATTCATTTGGAAAATGCATGCTTCAAATTTTGAAAGTTGATCTTTTTCCACACTACTGACATGTAGTATGACACTCTCTCATGACACTGGGTAGTTTCAGTTTCAGTTCATGGTCAGCAATATTATCAGGCCACTAAAACATACAATATTCTATAGTACACTATATTGCTAAACTACGCTGCTTTGAAATGCACCTTAAACTTACAATATGTTCCATATGTGATGTTCTTGAAAACATATATATGCATATATATGAGGACATTTTTACATCTATATACACATGACATGAATATTTTATATTTCTATAAAAATAGTGCATAACTGTTGTAATGAGGCGAGAGAGGGCTGTGACCCACCACCCGGCTTGCTTAACCCCCAAAATAATCACACAGAAATTACACAGTTAAATTACTGCCTGTCCCATTATATCTAGCCTCTTATTGGCCAACTCTCACATCTTGATCTAACCCATTTCTATTGATGTGTGTTCACCATGAGGTCATGGCTTACCGGGAAAGATTCAGCATGTCTGACCTGGCAGCTTCATGGCGGCTCTCTCTGCCTGCCTTCTTTCTCCCAGGATTCAGTTATGTCCTCCCTGTGTATCTAAGTTCTACTCTATCAAAAGGCCAAGGCAGTTTCTTTATTTAACCAATGAAAGCAACACAAATACAAAAGAACCTCCTACACCATTTCCCCTTTTTCTGTTTAAACAAAAAGAAAAGCTTTCACTTTAACATAGTAAAATTACATATAACAAAACAGTTATCAAGCAAGAATTACCGTTACAATATTTAGATCTATTTTATCTTTTATCATAACAATGGAAAACTATAACTATCCATCTATTCTTCAACTCCACCTCAAAGACTCCAGAAGGATATATTACCTAAGTAAACGAGAAGTAAGCAACTTCCAAAACTCTAGAAATGACAGAGACATCTCGCTGCCTGTACAGTCACCCAAAGTTCTTCTTTACCGATGGGGCATCCATCTTCAGCCTACATGCCCATAGTATCCAGCAGATTTTTCCATGAAGCAGGAAAATTCAAAGGCAATTCAGTCACTTTCTTTTGTTTCCTGCAGAATGTCTTTCAGACTCTTTCATGAAGCAGGAACCCCGAAGGACCATCTCACCTTTAGGCAAGTTCAGCAGTCATCTCTCTGTGGGTACTGCATGTCCAGTGAAGCAGTCCAGGCAAGAGCAGTTTCTTGCCCAAATGGCTAACCAACTCCATAAGGAGCCTCTTCAATGCCCATCTTCCGCCTGAAGTAGCTGGTGTTGCCAGGAGCAGACATGTCTCATTGTCATGAATAGCCTTAAGTTATTAAAACACTTGAAATGCCATATTCTGAAGTCTTTGAAAGATATGAAGAATGCCTATCTAACTGAAATATACCTCTATATATTTAGAAAATCTAACATGACTACAAGCTTGACTATTATTGATGATTATCCATTAACAACCTATATTTGCTAATTATACATTACATTTTTAAATGAAGTACATAATCATAATACCTTAATCAAGAGCAGAAATATACATATAATAAGATTGATCTTAAATTTATATCAATAAAGCAAAATCCATACCAATGCAAATTATTCATATCTATAGCATATCCCCCTTTAAATGTAAAAGAACATTTATAAACAATATTTGGGAATATGGATTTAGTTATTTCTCTTCAAACTGCTTCATACTGTATGGGAGCGCTGTTAATCAGGTCTTTTATGGTATATCCTGTGTGCCAGGTTTATCTCATTTGGCAGTTGAGTGAAGTAATTTTTTGAGGGTATTTACAGCAACCTTTCAGGAGGGCGTGGTCTATCATACCATATTGGTCTGGAAGCAATCAACAGGGTCTCATCCTCTGTAAAAACAAAAGAAGAACCTCTTTTCCAAAGCATCATATCCTTAGACCCAAATTCTGAAGTCATAATACCTTTATAATACACATGATGGATTAGCTTAGTAGCACATATAATGAAAAGTCTATCTGTACTTAGCTCCTTCACAGTCAAAAAATTTAAAGAAAACACAATAATACACATAATCCAGACTCTGTGAATTTTTCATTTTTATGTGGCTTATTTTTCTTCATTTTTTAATCTATAACTATGTGTACTCTGTCTCTTTAAAGACTTTACCCCCTTTTTTAAGCATTAACTTTATGACTTTGTATATTCTTTTTCTTCTCTCTCCCAAGCCTACGTACTTTATCTAACAGTATGATCCATTTAGAGGTCTTTTATGTCTGAATCTGTCCTATTGTGAAGCTGTATGTTGTGGAACATGAATTAGGGAATAAACCAAGAAAGATCTGACATGCCACAGATCGTCTGCCACAAGACCCTTGAATTTTATCTAATGTGTGGTAGTGAACCCAAAGGTGTCTGTTTCATAGGGAAACATCTTACTATCTTACAGCAAGTAGTTGCTCAATAAATATTTATTAGATGACTAGATAAATACTTACAAATCACATAATATCTACAATTTAAACCTCCCCCTGCACATGTTATGGAAGATGAGTGGTAGCAGAGGAGTAGCTGAAAGCCAGAGGCTTCAGGTTGCAGCCATGTACAGTGTATATGAGGGCAAAGATAAAAGGTTGAAGGATGTCACCAGTGGGCAGAATGAAGAGGAATGGAGATTTGGAATGTGTGTCAGCCCTTACATTAGTAGAACGTGGTAGTTCTGTGATTTAGACGGCTAGGAAGGAATGTGTCCAATAGCCTTATGCTCATTTATGTCCAAACCAATCACATCACCCTGGACTGTCCTAAAGATTAACTTAGATGTGGTCTATTAAAGAACAAGAAGGTTCTGATTAAGATCAATACAAACTGGTGAGACTTTAGATATTATTCAAACCTTGGTGAAAACTAGATGCCAATAAGGAAGCAAGCATTTTAAAAGCAGAATGGCTAGGGGTGGAGGACTGACAGAAGTAAAATCTGCTAACCTTATGGCCTTTCTATGCCTTTAGACTTTGAAGTCCTGTGACGAACTGCTCAGAAAGTAACTTGAGCTATGCTTTGCAGTCTCTCTTTAAGAAATAGAAAGATCCAATGAGTCCCTGAGCCGAGGAGCACTCATAACTAACACGTCATAGAGGGTCTGGTTCTTAGGAAGGGTGTGTAAAGATTAGGCCAATCACAGCCTGGTGACAAGAAAAACAGTTCGTCCTTCTTATTTCAGGCTCTGGAGACAGCCAAGCAGGAATGGGGGGAAAAAACCTGCTACTTCATTTCTATAGAAGGAATGTGTCACACTGCCACCTGCTGGTAATTCAAAGACCAGAAATAAATTTCCTTTTGAAAATCATTCGTTCCATTTAGCTGAACATTGAGGAAAACAGAAAAGTAAGCTTCAATTTATAATTGACAAAAATGACTTACTCAGTAATTTCTTTTATTCAAAATTATAATTTCAGAGTTGAAAATGAAGCTGTGATTGGCCCTTCCTCTTACAGCTAATGGAAAGCATTCAAACAAAACCTGTAGCCAGGACACGAATGTTACAGCAACCTTGTCTCCTACTCTCCCAACCAACTGATATACCACAGCCTACATTTCCTTTTTAGACTCTCGATATATTTCCTATACTTTAAAACTAGGAGATAGATATATTTGAAGCACCATCTGTCTAGCTGCTTGTTTCTGTGCAAATATGTTTCCTAACAACTTGGGTCTTTCACTATCTGGGCTGCTTGTACTCAGAAATAGCGATCACTTTATACACCCACACACTCGCTGCTATTGTGCTCTTCTGGGAATACTGTCTCATCACTATTCTCAACCCAGACTTTCACACTTGATGTCAAATGGCATTTCTCACAAGAAGCCTTCCCTGATAACTCTGACCCCATGACAGAAAGGAAATATTCTTCATCAGAACTATATCTGTGCCTCTCCTATGATGTGGACTATTTTACATCTTTTATAAGACATAGCCATATTTTAAGGACAAGAGCCTGAACTTGGGAGTCAGACAGTGTTTTGAGATCTGGATTTGCCTCTGAATAGCTGGAGACCTCAGATAAACTTGTCTTCTCTGCCCTTTAAATATCTTGACTGGAAAATAAATGCAGTGATGGACACACAAAGGTACAGAATGACAAAGTATTTAATAGCAAGATACTGCAGTCAGATAAACCTGGGTTGAAATATGGCTCTACCACTTATTAGCCAGAGAGAAGAGGTCAAATTATTAAACCACTGAAGGAGCTCAAAGATATAGAGCTTCTGTCTCTATATCTATAAAAGTCAACAAGTTTGGACCTGTCTAGATTGGTGAATTCTTTCTTATGAAGACCCATGTGTTTTAGCAAAGTGAATGACATATAGCAACATATGACTCACATTACTGTCTCCCTATCTCTGAGACTCATTGAGTTCTCTGAGAGCAAAGAGCATACCTTTGTCCATTGTACAACAACGTACCCAGAAAAGATGTGTGACACAGTCTGCTTGCATGTTTAGAGCATTAATAATCATCATGTATCTATGACATTCCTTAACAGAATTTAGCTTTTTACAACTACTGTCTTATTTTCCCCCACAAAGCAACAATGCCAAGTACATGCCATTCATCTCAAGGGATTAATGAGAATCTCTAAAAAACCACATTTCTTGTCTGTTGCCACTTGGGGAGAGATCACTTCTGGTACAGCTCCCCTAAGTCACACAGGTAGAGTGAAGCTTTGCCTGCGGGGAAGGTCATTGAATGTCAAAGCATTTCTATCAAAGGAGGAAAGTCTGTGCATTCCTCAGAAAATATTCTGCTTCTCTATGATGGCTTTAAATAAATACATAGAATAAAAAATAGGACATTAATTAGAATGTGAAAAGTGGTACACTACATATGCAATGTCTCTCTGACGGACTGGGGGTACCCTGAATATTTTAAGAAATCTTTGGGTACCAGCTTCCCCAAGGGAAAAACTAGAGTAAGCATTAAGAGTGTGCTTTGCAGAGCACGTATTTCATTTAGTGCAAATTACACCTGTAGAAGTCAGTAGAGTCACAAGGGATGCAGTTTCCCCTGTCATGCCTACATGAGTTGGGTTATGATGAAAAGTCACCCTAGCAGAAATAGCAGAAATTCAAAACTCCTCTCTAGCAAATACAATGGCCTTTCATTCTAAAGCAAAAATAGGAAGGAGCCCATACTATAGTTCTTAGCTATTCTTGTGGATGGGGTAAGTCCTAAATCAAAATTAAGAGAACTTACAATTTTTCTTAATTGTTCTCTCATTCTCCAACATTGTGGATAGAAATAAATCCAAGGTGATACCAACTTTTCTAACTTCTGTATGTAGACAAGGACACAGAACTGGGTAGAATTTTTTAAGCTCATGAACTATTTCCATTAGTTTAATTATCTACACATTTCTAACTAAAAGAAACAGTGTCATACAGGCCTCCAATATTTCAATTTCAGTCATATTTAGTATTGCTTATATGACATAATAACCAAAATATTGAACGTAGTTGTTCACTCACATTAGCTGTTCTAGTTTTTTGTTGCATAACTTAAGGAAACAGACATGTTTTCCTTTCTACTGAGTCATTCATATTATAATATTCTCTCTCTCTGTCCATCTCACACACACAAATATACATCCACATATAGACGTACACAGCTAAGCATGAACACCTGTAGAATTCATTGAATCCAAGGAGCATATACATCATAGGCAACTTAAGAATTTAATAAAGAAGATTTTATATTACTATATACAATGATTAAGAGTGTAGTGAGAGAACTCTAATATTGTTAGTGGAAATATAGCTAGTATACTTATATTAATTAAAAATGTGTTAGGGACTTTAGAAGTTTAAATGAAAACTGTATACATTTCCAATTTGTCTTGTCTATAGCACCAGGATATAAGCGATAGGGAAACTATAGCAGAATAATTTTTATTATTTTTTTCATTTTTATTTATTTTCTTTTTTGAAACAGGGTTTCTCTGTATAACCCTGGTTTTTCTGGAACTCAGTTTGTAGACTAGGCTTGCCTAGAATTCAGAGATCTGTTTGCCTCTGCCACTTGAGTGCTGGGATTAAAGGCATGCACCACTACTGCCTGGCTTGCAGGATCATTTTTAAATAGTAAAACCTAAGACAAAAGTCTAGACTCCATAATTACAGCACATATTTAATTTTAAAATCAACAACAAAATACTACATAGCATTTATGAATACAAGGAAGATGCATATAATCAAGAATTAACAGTTATGTGAAGGAACATATTAAGTTGGAGAATAGGGAGTTTAGTATGGTTGCCAATTGAAAAGTATATTTAATCATTACTACACACACACACTCCATCTGGAAGAATTTATGTTTCACTTAATAAGTTAGTTTGGGGAATGATAATAAAAAGACCACATGTTATGTTTATCTTTCTGAGCTTGGATTAGCTCACTTAATTTCCAGATCCATTTACTTTCATGTAAATTTCAAATTTCATTTTCCTCTATAGCTGTGTAAAACCCTGTTGTGTTCCTTATTCACTCATCTACTATGGATATCTGTGTTGATTCCATTCCCTTGCTATTGCGAATTATGCAAAAGCAACAAACAAGGATGTCTAAGTGTCCCTGTGGTAGGATATGAGCCTTTGATTATGACCAGTGTAGTGAGCTATAGGATAGTTGTATTTTAATTTTTTTCCCATATTCTTTTATTTTTTTCCATTCAAAAAAAATTTACATTTTCTCCTCTTCTCGCAGCCCCCTCCCGCTCCCCCCCTCCTCCCTCCCGCTGCTTCCTTAAAAGAGGGCATGGTGCCCTGCCCTGTGGGAAGTCCAAGGCCCTCCCCCCAACATCCCGGCCTAGGAAGGTGTGCATCCAAATAGACTCGGTTCCCAAAAGATAATACATGCAGAAGAGATAGGTCCTAGTGTCATTGTTGATGGCTTCTCAGTCTGCCCCCATTGGCAGCCACATTTAGAGAGTCCGGTTTGATCACATGCTCATTCAGTCCCGGTCCAGCTGGATTTGGTGAGCTCCCATTAGATCAGGCACACTGTCTCAGTGGGTGGTAAAGCCCCTCAGGGTCCTAACTTCCTTGCTCATCTTCTCCCACCTTCTGCCCTTCGACTGGAC
>PVIU01033290.1:0-12554 GCA_004026605.1 Ondatra zibethicus
ATGAAATTTCTCCCACCTCTATCCCCGCCCCTGGCTTCCAACTTTTGCTTGATGATCCTGTTTGCTTCCAACTTCCAGGAGGTTCTGTGTATGCTTTCTTTGGGTTCACCTAGGTATTCAGCTTCTCTGGGCTTGAGAGCTAAGTGCTTGGTGACCTTTATTTTATAGCTAGGGTCCACTAATGAGTGAGTACATACCACAATCATCTTTCTGGGTTTGGGTTACCTCACTCAGGATAGCGTTTTCTATTTCCATCCATTTGCATGCAAACTTCAAGATGTCCTTGTTTTTTACCGCTGAGTAGTATTCTAATGAATATATAATCCACACTTTCTTGATCCATTCTTCCATTGAGGGGCACCTAGGTTGTTTCCAGGTTCTCAAATGCAGGAATTTCTGGTTGCCTTTACTGGTTTGCTTATGAAGGTTTAGTCTACTGAGCCATTTGTCTCCTGTAGTTTGTATATGTTACCCATTTGGAGTTTTTCTGCTGTGGAAGGAGATTCAAATCAGAACTCATACAAGGGTATAATGGATGCCTGTTTTGTGTCGAAAACTTGAGAGCCATTTTGGAATACCAGCCAGAAACTAAGTAAACATGATTTTTATGTCAGATTATCATTATTCTATTCACATACATCAAATTTCTATTCATTTATATTTATTATTTCTTTTTTTATTAGTATATTTCCATGTTACAGTAAAACTCAAGAATAAATTGTTTAATATTTGAAAGGAGGAATTGAAGCAACACGTATGCTCACTTTCTGAGCTGGTAGATATGTACTAAGATACTGCATGTGTTGCTACCAGTACTCTGTGATATGGAAGTAAAAGGATCCCTGAAGATTTTGTGCACTTTTATAGATCTCACAGTTCAGTTCCTCCAGGTCCCCATCATTGCAGGTCATCGCCACTGTGATGACAGTCACAAGGCACACACTCACCTGCAACATCAAATTTGGTGCCTTGAGACAGACACAGTATAGTTAATCCTTGCTCTTCACTACATGACATTTTCATTACCATTGTTCTGGTTCACTGGCTTGTAGTGCAGCATGAGGTCAATTGGTATCAGACTTAAATGCACTACTGAATGCCTTTCATATTGCATAAAGTCTTGTTCACATAAGTAATCACGGTTTTATCTCATTTAGTTGTCCTTTACTGAGTAACCTGTAAGTGATTAGTCCCCACCCTATCATTTGTTCATTAAATGAATATTTTATAAATTTCCATGTTTCTCAAATGATATTTCATCAAGCACAGGGCACTTTTAAAGCAGATGAAATGTGATAAGGAGCTCTCAACACATGAAACTAACTCTTCTACCCATCAGCTCCATTCCTTGTAAGCCAGTGATGGCAAACTTGGGCTAGGAATTGGGCTAAAGTGTGTCCCTCTAATGTGGTAGCCACAGAAGTAGCTGTGCCACTTTTATAACAGTTCCTAGTTGTTCACTCTGTTCTGTGGCTATACATTTTACTCGGGGTTGTTTAAGCCTCTATTTTCTGTCTTAGCTCTGTTGCCCTTAGTATTGTAAGAAATCATCATTATAGACATCTCTGATTCTTTTATTATCCTTTATTTGTTCTCATATTCCTTCTCTAAGTCTGAATATTTTTCCTTTTATAAATTCTCTTCTATTACCAGTGTTTGTTATATCTTGTATCCTGGACCTTGATTTATTCCCTGTGCCTTCTGTGAAACAATAAACAGATCACAGAATCACATTCCTTTACAAAGGCAAATATATGTAAATGCAAAACACAAGAAACATCTGAAAGAACATAAAGTACACAATGGTTATCCCAAGAGGATCAGTGAGGGGTCTGTTATGCTTGAATCATGAGACACTGACCCTCAGCAAGACCATGGATTTGAATTTCTGATGCAATTACACAGAGTTTCTTTATTGTTCTGCATGCTTGCAAGTAGGTGCTGCTTTGTCCCACCCACCAATGCAGTGGATGAGGGAGAAGGGCCCTGAGCTCACAGTGCAAGGGGGCTTTAAAGGGAAAAGTCACTAGCAGAGAGTTACTTGTCTTGGCATTATTGCATTGGTTAGGGGGATAGTTGCCTCTATGTCAAGAGGGGATTTTTGTAACTTTCCACAAAACTACCTGGTAACTATATAAAAAAAAACTAGTCAGAGTGATAAAGAGGGTCACTTCCTATTCATTAAAGAAAAATCCAACAAGAAGGTATTCTAATTTTAAACATATGAACACTAAACAGGAAAACCTGATTTCATGAAAGAAATACTATTATTCCTACATCGACAGATTAACCACAATAGTGATAATGGGTGACTTAAATAGCCCACTCTAGCCAATAAGTAAGTCATTAGGACAAAAACTAAATAGAGAAAATCTGAAGTTAAATGACATCATAAATCAAATAGACTTAACAGACCTCTATATTAATTTCTACACCAATACTAAACAACACATCTACTTCTAAGCAGGCCATAAAAATTTCTGTAAACCTGACCATGTATAAGGATGTAAAACATGTCTCAACAAATGTAGGAAAACTGAAATGACGTTCTGTATTTTATTTTATCACAGTGGAATGAGGTGTGAAATCAATACCAGAAGATTTTACAGAAAGTATACAAATTCATAGAGACCAAACAACATCCTACTGAATGATAATTGTCTCAAGGAATAAATTGATAAGGAAATTAAAAATTCTGCAGTTGAATGTAAATGAATACACAGTATCTAAAAATGTATGGACCACAATGAAGGTAGTGAAAACTGGCAAATTTAGAGCACTATGTCCCTACTCAAAACTTGGAGAGATGTCAAGTGAATAACTTAATTAAGTGCTTGAAGACCTTTGAAAATCGACAACAAATAACTCACACAAACAGTAGATGGAAAGAGATAATCAAACACTAGCTGAAATGAACAAAATAGAAAGAAAAAAATTACAAAAAATCAATGACATTAAGAGCCTGCTTATATACTTGTACATATATTGCAGGACTGACCATTTGTATTGGATAACCAATTAGTGTGCTTTTTTTTAGGGGAAGATTATTTTTTCACAAAGTCAGCATTCCTGAGCTGTCTGTAGTTCTCTGTAGAAGTGAGCCTCTTAGGATTTCCCTTATCCATTTTACCATGGATGTTGGCCTTGTTCACATCATGTTTAGACAATCATGCTGAGGCTTTATGAGTACAACTTCTGACATTACTAGAGGTCAAAATCTCATGGCAAACTCCCTGTCCTCTCACTCTTCCAGTCTTTCTGACCTCTTCTGCAGTTGTTCCTGAACCTTAGGTGTGGGAGTTGTTTTGTTTCAATAATGGTGTCCATCCATTACAAAGAGGAGCTTCCTTGATGAGGGGTGAGGCCGACAATCATCTGTGTGTATAAGGACAAATATTTAGAATGCAGTTAGAGATAACACTGGTTTAATGAAGTGGAAGTTGTTGATTTTCTCCAAGATCCATGGATTTTTTATCCCTGAGTAGCTGGCAAGGTTTCCAATTCCATGCATATTACCCTCTTGTTGAATAGTTCATTTATTTATTTATTTATTTAGGTTTTTTGAGACAAGGTTTCTTAGTGTAGCCTGGAACTCACAGAGATCTGCCTGCCTCTGCTTTCTGTGTGCTGAGATTAAAGGCATGTGCCACTACTGCCCAGCTTGATCATGTTTTAAGATGTTATCCATTTTTTTCCTTTTTAAAATTTTTCTTTTTAAATTTTGTTTTACATTCCATTGACAGTTCTCAGTCCCAACCTCCCTGTCAGACAAAACCACATCCACTCTTCCCAACGTTTAAGGATTTCCATGGGAAGGCAACAAATCTGGCACTTTAAGTTGGGGCAGGACCCATCCCCTTCCCCATGCATTAAGGACGAGCATAGCATCCCACCATAGGGAATGGCCTCTAATAAGCTAGTTCATGCACCAGGGATACATCCTGCTCCTACTGCCAGGTGCCTCACATATAGCCCAAGCTTCACCACTGTTTCTGACATAGGGAGGGCCTAGTTTGGTCCCATGGAAGTTCCACAGCTTTTGGTCTAGAGGTCATAATTGTGCATGGGCTTGGTTCAGGTGTCTCTGTAGAGTTCTCTATCATGTTCTTGGCCTCCCTTGCTCATATATTCCCTCATGCCCCCTCTTCAATTGGATTCCCATATTAGACCTGGTGCTTGCTTGTGGATCTCTACATATGGTTCCATCAGTTGCTGGAATGTTGGCCAAAGGCACTTGTTTGTTCCCAGATGCCCAGAACCTAAAATCACACAGTAATTATATTATTTAAATCACTGCTTGGCCCATTAGCTCTAGCTAACTCTTATATCTTAATTTCACCCATTCTATTATTCTGTGTATTGCAACAGGGCTATGAATTACTGGCAAGGTTCCAGAATGTCTGTTTCTGATGGGGAACACGGCATCTCTTTGACACCCCCTTCATTCTCCCAGCATTTATTTTAGTTTTTCCTGCCTATCTCTTTTCTGCCCTGCTATAGACTCAAGCCAGCTTTCTTTATTCATTAAAGATAATCACAGCATACAGAGGGGAATCCCACATCACTGGATGAAGGCTCAATGATGATAGTTGGAGTATTCACCAATCTGTTTACAGGGGAAGACCAGTTAGGGCTCTTTCTCCACTATTGCTAGGAGTCTTAGCTGGGGTCATTCTTGTGGATTTTGGGAATTTTTTCTGGCTCCAGATTTCTCCACAACCCCATAGTTGCTCTCTCTGTCAAGATCTCTCCATTTCTCTTTTACTCCGTCCCTCTCTTCCTTCAACCTTTCTTTTTCCTCAAGTTTTCATCATCCATCCCCTCCCCTTTATCACCCTATTCCGTCAGTTTACCCAGGGAGATCTCATCCACTTCTTCCCTGAGTGATCCATGTGTCAGTTGTAGGGTCTTCCTTGTTACCTGGCTTCTTAGAATCTGTGTATGTTAGTTTGATTTTCCTTTGCTTACATCCAATATCCACTTATGATTGAGTACATACTGTGTTTATCTTTCTAAGTCTGGTTACTTTACTCAGGATGTTTTTCCTAGTTCTATCTATTTGCCTGTAAATTTCAAGATGTCATTGTTTTGTACAGATGAGTAATATTCCGTCATTTTCTTTTTTTCTATTATTTTTTTATTACTTTATAAATAATACCATTCACAATTTCCACTTCTTCCCCTCTTCCCACTTCCCTCTGCCTCCCACACTCCCCTCCCTGTCCCGTTCCAGTCCTAAGAGAGGGCAGGATACCCTAGCCTGTGGGAAGTCCAAGGCCTTCCACCTCCATCCAGGCTTAGGAAGGTATGCATCCAAATAGACTAGGATCCCAAAAAGCCAGTACATGCAGTAGAGACAAATCCCAGTGCCATTATCATTGGCTTCTCAGTCTGTCCCAATTGTCTGCCACATTCTGAGGGTCTAGTTTGTTTCCATACTCGTTCAGTCCCAGTCCAACTGTTTTCATGAGCTCCCATTAGATCAGGTACACTATCTCAGTGGGTGGACCAATCCCTTGTGGTCCTGACTTTCTTGGACATGTTCTCCCTCCTTCTGCTCTTCAATTGGACTTTTGGAGCTCAGACCAATGCTCTGATTTGGGTCACTGTCTTTTTCTCCATCTGTTGTTGGACAAAGTTTCTATGGTGATATTCAAGGTAGTCATCAGAATGAGTATGGAACAAGGCCAGTTCAGCACCCTCTCCTCCACTGCCCAGGGTCCTATCTGTGGACATCCCTGTGGACACCTTGAACCCCTCTAGAGTCAAGCCTTTTGCCAACCCAAAAATGGCTCCCATAATTAAGATATCTTCTTTCCTGATCCCATATCCATCCCTCCTGCATCTCAACCATCCTACTCCTGCAAGCTATCTCCAACCCTTTCCTTCTCCCTTCTCTTTTCTACTCTCCTGTTCCCTCCCACCGCACCACACCCCCATGCTCCCAACTTTTGCCTGGCAATCTTGTTTGCTTCCAATTTCCAGAAGGATCTATATATGTTTTTCTTTGGGTTCACGTTATTACTTATCTTCTCTAGGATGGTGATCTGTAGGCTTAATTCTTTTTGTTTATGGCTAGAATCCACTAATGAGTGAGTACATACCATATTCATATTTTTGTGTCTGGGTTATCTCACTCAGGATAGTGTTTTCTATTTCCACCCATTTGCATGCAAAAATCAGATGTCATTGTTTTTTATACGACTTAGTAATATTCTAATGTGTAGATGTGCCACCCTTTCTTTATCCATTCTTTCGTCGAGGGGCATCTAGGTTGTTTCCAGGTTCTGCCTATTACAAAAAGTGCTGCTATGAACATAGTTGAACAAATGCTTTTGTAGTTATGATTGGCCATCTCTTGGGTATATTCCCAAGAGTGCTATTGCTGGATTTGCAGGTAGGTAGGCTGACTCACAATTTTCTGAGAAACCGCCACACTGATTTCCAAAGTGGCTGCACAAGTTTGTATTCCCACCAGCAATGATGAGTGTTCCCCTTACTGCAAATCTTCTCCACCATAGGTATCATTGGTGATTTAGAATTTAGCGATTCGGACAGGTGTAAGATGGTATCTCAAAGTTGTTTTGATTTGTATTTCCTTGATAGCTAAGGAAGTTGAACATGTCCTTAAGTATCTTTTGGCCATTTGAAATTCTTCTGTTGAGAATTCTCTGTTCAGTTTAGTGCCCCATTTTTAATTGTGTTATTTAGAATTTAATTTCTTCTTTCTTGAGTTTTTTTTTGATATGTTTTGGCGCTCAGACCTTTGTCTGTTGTAGGGCTGGTGAAGATCTTCTCCCATTCAGTAGGTTGCCTTTTTGTCTTAATGACTGTGTCCTTTGTTTTACAGAAGCTTCTCAGTTTCAGGAGGTCCCATTTATTCATTGCTGCTATTATTGTCTGTGCTACTGGGGTTATACGTAGGAAGTGGTTTCCTGTGCCCATGTATTGCAGGCTACTTCCCATTTTCTCTTCTATCAGGTTCAGTGTGGTCAGATTCATATTGAAGTCTTTAATCCATTTGGACTTCAGTTTTGTTTATGGTGATAGATATCTTCTTCTACAGGTTGACATCCAGTTATGCCAGCACCATTTGTTGAAGATGCTTTCTTTTTTCCATTGTGTCTTTTTTGCTTCTTTGTCGAAAATCAGGTGTTCATAGTTGTGTGAATTAATATCTGGGTCTTCAATTCAATTCCATTGGTCAGTGTCTCTGTTTTTATGCCAATACCAAGCTGTTTTCATTACTGTACCTCTGTAATAGAGCTTGAAGTCAAGGATGGTACTGCCTCTGGCCGTTCCTTTATTGTACAGAATTATTTTGGCTAACCTAGAGTTCTTGTTCATTCATATGAAGTTGAGTATCATTCTTTCAAGGTTTGTGAAGAATTGTGTGGGATTTTGATGGGGATTGCATTGAATCTATAGATTGTTGTAACATGAGGGCTGGCTTGTTGGGGTTTATGTCCTGCCAGTTCCACCAGCTGTTTAGTCCCAAAGATATCACACAGAGGTCTTCATAAAATTATAAACTGATTGGCCCATTAGCTCTAGATTTGTATTAGATCTTAAAACTTATTTAGCCCATTATTCTTATCTATGTTAGCCACATAGCTCGGTACCTTTTTCAGTGGGGCAGGTCACATCTTGCTTCTTAGGTGGTTGAGACAGGACTGTGGAGGAATGTGCTTCCTCCTTCCCAGAATTCTCCTGTTCTCATTGCCCCACTTTTACTTCCTGCCTGGTTGTCCCATCTATACTTCCTGCCTGGCCAACCAGCATTTATTTAAAACATGATAGACAGAATACAGACAATTCTCCTGTACTACTTCCTACTCTTTTTTTTTTAAATAAAGAAAAATATCCATAGTCCAGTTTTTGGGGAACGTGGGCATAGTATTCCAGGCTACTTTCAGCTGGGTTGGGCACTGATAATCTTATGGGGACCTATAGAAAATTATGATTAAGTCCTGACTGGATTATCCTGTGAGGCTTGATCATCTCAGGCAGCATCTTGAATCTGTTCTGGATGTAGAACCCAGACATCCAGGCCATCTGTTCCTACCAGAGATTTCTCAGGTGGTCTACCTCGATCAAGCCTCATTTTTTCTTAACTCAGAATGAATCCACAGTATCTCATTTCCTGTGGAAACAAAAGAAAATCCCTTCTCCAAAGTAACATACCTTTTGACATCAATTTTGAATTGAATTGAAATACCTATCTTGGATTAATTCATCAGCATCTATAAGCAAATATCTTTTAGCAGCTGTTGCTCCTTCTTCAGCATTAAACAATTAAAAGATAGCATAGTAACATACAGTATCCAGATTCTCTGTGTGTTTTCCGTCTTTATTCGTCTTTATTTTAAGCTTTATTTCTTTTATTTTTAATTTTTGGCTTTTTGTGACAGAGTTTCTGTGTATCTTTGTCTTGGAACTCACTCTGTAGACCAGGCTTTCTTTAATTCACAGAGATCGACCTGCCTCTGCCTCTAAGTGCTGAGATTAAAGGTCTGTGCTACTACACCTTGAACTCACAGAGAACTGTCTGTCTCTGCCTCCCAGGCATTGGGATTAAAGGTGTGTTCTACCACACCTTGAAGTCACAGAGGTCAGTCTACCTCTGTCTCCCAAGTGTTGGGAATAAAGGTATGTACCACCACACCCAACTACTCTCTTTCATTTTTATTTTAAGGAATTTAACATTTTTTTCAAGCCTGCATATATTTTTAACACACTGTAAACCATTTAGAGGTTTTCTTTGTCTTTGAATCTCTCTTTACTATATATCTCTCTTTTTCTAACTGCACGAGTCTTTAAATTAGCAAGCAATATGGGTAGGAATAAAGCCATGGCTTCGACGGCTGGATCCTCGTGTAGGAGGGTCTTCTGTATTTGTGTTGCTTTCATTGGTGAATAAAGAAAACTGCCTTGGCCTTTTGATAGGGCAGAAATCAGGAAGGCAGAGTAGACAGAATGGAATTCTGGGAAGAAGGTAGTGTGACAGACACCATGGTTCTCCTGCCCAAGACTGACAATGGTTAGAAGCTTTTCCGGTATGCCACAACTTCGTGGTGACATACATATTATTAGATATGGGTTAAAACAAGAGTGAGAGTTGGCCAAGAAGAGGCTAGATATAATGGGACAGACTAATTTAATTAATACAATTTCCATGTGATTTTTTCAGGTGTAATCTAGCCGGTTGCCAGGAATGTGGCTGGCTTGCCTCATTACTACAGGATCCAGCCCATTCCTTAGTTTTATGAGATAACAGTGTCATGGCTGATGTACTGGGCACAGCCATGTTCATTGCCACAAGTCTACAGCATTTCAAGGTCCCTGACAGCAAGCAAGCTATATCAGTGTGCTTACACACCACACTCAAATGCTCTCTCTGTAGTCAGACCTCCTGCCCCAAAGAGTCAGAGTTTGCACTGGCAGGACGGCCCAGAGAGCCAGCATTTTAAAATGGCATGACTCTTTTCCTACTACAGCTGAAAACCAAAAAGTTTTCAGTTTTTTATCAACACTATTTAAATGTTTCTTGACAGGACCTCTTAAAAGAGCTGCAAGACTTTACAGCTAAAGCTGAGTCAGGAAGCCCCTATTAAATGAGAGTGCTTCCTTGCCTCTAGCAAGCAGAGAAGACCCAAGAAATTGCTGCTACCAAGAAACCATGCATAATGCTGTTATTTTGTTCTAGAATTGCTTCCCAAGCTATCTCAGGCTTTATGTGGATGCAAATGTCCACACGTTGGCTCCATTCTGTAACAGGAAGGAGCGGCTTGTTGGAGTTTCTGTCCTGCCCAGTTCCCACAGCCATTAATCCCAAAGAAAATCACACAGAGATCGCCATAAGTTATAAAACTCACTGGCCCATTAGCTCAGGCTTCTTATTAGCTCTTGTAACTTATATAATCCATTATTATTATCTATGTTAGCCACATGGCTCAGTACCTTTTTCAGTGGGGCAGGTCACATCCTGCTTCTTTCGTGGTCTGGGCAGGACTGGGGAGGAATGGGCTTCCTCCTTCCTAGAATTCTCCTGTTCTTATTTCCCCACCTCTACTTCCTGTCTGGAATGGGCATTCCATTTTCTGGTATCTTCTTAAATTTCTTTCTTCAAAGACATAAAGTTCTTCTCAAATAGGTCTTTCACATTCTTTGTTAGTGTTACCCCAAGATATTTTATGTGATTTGTGGCTATTGTAAGATGTGATGTTTCTCTGATTTCCCTCTCTGTTTCTTTATCCTTTGTGTATAGGAGGGCTACTTTTTTTTTTTGAGCTGATCTTGTATCCTGCCACTTCACTGAAGGTATTTTCAGCTGTAGAGTTCTTTGGTAGAGGATTTTGGGTCACTTATGTACACTATCATATCATCTGCAAATAACGAAAGTTTGACTTCTTCCTTTCCAATTCAAATCCCCATGATCCCCTTATTTTTTCTTATAGCTATGCTAGGACTTCAAGCACTATATTAAAGAGATATAGAAAGATTGGACAGCCTTGTCTTGTTCCTGATTTTAGTAGAATTGCTTCAAGTTTCTCTCCATTTAATTTGATGTTAGCTGTTGGCTTGCGGTAAATTGCTTTTATTATATTTAGATATGATCCTTGTATCCCTAATCTCTCCAAGACCTTTATCATAAAGGGGTGTTGAATTTTATCAAATGCTTTTTCAGCATCTAATGAAATGATCATATGTTTTTTTTCTTTCAATTTGTTTATATGATGGATTACATTGATAGATTTTCATATTTTGAACCAGCCCTGCATCTCTGGGATGAAGCCTACTTGATCATAATGGATAATTTTTTTGATGTGTTCTTGGATTCTGTTTGCCAGTAATTTATTGAGAAATTTTGCTTCGATGTTCATGAGTGAGATTGGTCTGTAATTCTCTTTCTTGGTTGTGTCTTTGTGTGGTTTTGGTATCAGGGTAATTGTAGCTTCATAAAAAGAATTTGTCAACGAACCCTCTGTTTCTATTATATGAAGCACATTAAGGAGTATAGGTATTAGGTCTTCTTGGAAGTTCTGGTAGAATTCTGTATTGAAACCATCTGGTCCTGGGCTTTTTTGGTTGGGAGGTTTTTGGTGACAGCTTCTATTTCCTCAGGACATATAGGTCTATTTAAATTGTTCACCTGGTCTTGATTTAATTTCAGTATGTGGTATTTATCTAACAACCTGTCCATTTCTTTTACATTTTCCAATTTTGTGGCATACAGGCTTTTGTAGTAAGACCTAATGATTCTCTGAATTTCCTCAGTGTCTGTTGTTATGTCCCCCTTTTCATTTCTGATCTTGTAATTTGATGTTCTCGCTCAGCCTTTTGATTAGTTTGTATAAGGGTTTGTCGAACTTGTTGATTTTCTCAAGGAACCAGCTTTTTGTTTCATTGATTCTTTGGATTGTTTTCCGTGTCTCTATTTTGTTTATTTCATCCCTCAGTTTGATTATTTCCAGTCTTCTACTCCTCCTGGGTGAGTCTGCTTCTTTTTTTTTCCTAGAGCTTTCAGTTGTGCTGTTAATTCACTAATGTGTGCTTTCTCCGTTTTCTTTATGTGGGCACTAAGTGCTACGAGCTTTCCTCTTAGCACTGCTTTCATAGTGTCCCATAGGTTGGGGTATGTTGTGTCTTTATTTTCGTTGAATTCAAGGAAGACTTTAATTTCTTTCTTTATTTCTTCCTTGACCCAGGAGTGGTTCAATATTTGACTGTTCAGTTTCCATGAGTTTGTATGGTTTTGGGGGGTGGAATTGTTCTTACATTCTAATTTTACTCCATGGTGATCAGATAAGACACAGGTGGTTATTCCAACTTTTTTGTATCTGTGGATGTTTGCTTTGTTACTGAGTATGTGATTAATTTTCAAGAAGGTTCCATGAGATGCTGAGTAGAAGGTATTTTCTTTCCTGTTTTGGTGGAGTGTTCTATAGATGCCTATTAAGTCCATTTGATTCATCACATCTTGATAAAGCAGAACTTAGGTAAGCAGAAAAGACAGAACTGAATTCTGGGAGGAACAAAGCAGAGTTAGACAGAAGGCATGGATCCGCTGCTAGTGTAAGGCATGCTGCCGAAACTTAGCTGCCAAGCCTCTGCCACATGGTGATACACAGATTAATAGAAATGGGTTAAACTAAGATGTAAGATTTAGCCAATAAGTTAGAACTAATGGGCCAAGCAGTGTTTTAATTAATTTAGTTTCCGTATGGTTATTTTGGAGCTAAGCTAGCATGGCAGCCGGGATGAACAAGCAGCCTGGCTCTCCTTGCAACAAATTGGTGCTCCAACGTCGTCAACTATATCCACGTAAAACCTGAGAAAGTTTGAAAAGGAAATATAGACATAAAAATACAGAGTTGAACACAACTTCTTGCTGTTTGCCGATGACGTGCCACAGCTCCTTTAAAAGAGAGGCTTTCCTGATTCAGCATAATAGGAAAAAAGCCACACAGTTTTGAAATGCCAGCTTTCTGGGTTGTCCTGCCACTGTAACCTCTGACTCTTTCAGGCAGGAGAGCTACAGAGCATGCAGTACC